>JAMKQA010047001.1:0-35787 GCA_024699735.1 Posidonia australis | reverse complement strand
GTTTTATTTCGTAGACTTGTCCTTTTCTTTTGTTTTTGCATGATTTATTTCATGTTTTGGTTTTCCTTGTCTTCCATAATAGATTAGGTGGTGACTCCATTTGTTTTGTGTTTTTCGACGTGATTTTGCCGACTGATTTCGCATTCATTTGCGGAATCTCCTCGCCGGCATGGTTACAGTTTCATCATATTTTCTTTGCACGATTTTCCTCGTCTCTTGTATTTAATAGACTCGGTGGTGACTCCATTTCCTTCTCCTTTGTTTTTTTCGCTATGTTTTAGTATTTATGAGTCAAGTGTACTTCCATAGATTCACCTCTTCACTGTGACCCTATCAGTTTGCCTATTTGTCCCCTTTCGTGCACCTTGTGTGAGTCCCTATCCACCGACATGGTCATAAATGCATTTTATTTTGTGTTTTACTTTGAATGCATAAGGAACTATATTTTAAAGTGCTAGTTGGTTCTCCTTTGATCTCAGTCAAACTTTCTTTTTGTTGGACTCAAGTTGATATTCTAGTTTTTGGACAAGTCTACCTTCCTTATTCTGAAGTTGTCTTGACTGATTCCAATGACCCAATCGAGTGTTATTGATATGGCACTAAATTCTAGCAAGTTTTGAACTAGATGGTACAAAACGATGAAATGTTTGCATTTTATATAAAACACAATGTACATCACGTTATACATGTGATAGTTGTGCCCTCTACACCATCCATTTTCCTTTTGTGGAATAATTTCAAATTTGAATTATTTTCTTTTAAAGTGATCTCATAGATTGTGTGTTGACTGAATCACTTGTTATTACACTTATTTCACCATTAATGGGGGGAATTCTAACAATCAATGTGGTAGGACATTTGCCATTTCTGGAACTAGTAAACACATAGACTAATCAACGTTCTACATAGAACGCATCCACTTAAGTATTTTATATCCTAGTTTTGGAAACACTTGCTGTAGTTGGATTGCCTTGCCATTTATGGATTTCTTGCCATTCTTTGACCCTCCCACAACTCTAGAAATACAGTGGGACATCGACCTTTGGGAGGGACAAAGATTGGAGATGGAATTTGTGAACCTAAAGGAGAAGAGAATTCCTAAGTTCAAATACCCAAGTGTTTTTACTAGAGAGCTTAAGTCCTCTACCAAAAGAGTGAACTCCTTCCACAAATTGACTATTTATGGAGAGTTCAACCAAGCCACCACCTCTGAAAAGTTCATGCATCCATCACATCATCCAAAAGTGGGTTTCTTTTTAGTGTTTTTCATTTTGCATCCTTTACAGTTTGTAGCTAGGCATTTACACTTAGTTACGATTGGGGGGATAAACACCTAGGTATGTATCTATAACACCCGTAAAATTCATTTTTATAATTATTTACACTTTAATGAATTTATTCTTAGACAGGTGTTACTGTTCTGAAGCCTATTGGTGTGATTTTGTGGTTTTAGGCTTGGGCCTCGTGAGCTGGCTTCTGTTAGCATGTTTCTATGCATGGTTAGCACTGTGCTTGTGGGCTTGGGTGTGGGTCCATGTGGGGCCCGTGTTGTGGGTCGGTTGGTGGGAGAGTTTGGTGCAGTTGTTAACTTGTGTGGGAGGCCGGTGGTTGCACTGTGCATGCATGCATGTAACTACCACCTTGGGTGGATATTTATATGCGCGACTGACGACTCTTCCTCTGCACCTCTCCTCCTCTCCTACTCCGCACGTCCTCCCTCTGTCTCGAGCATGCCACCTCCCGTCTTCTTCCTCCCCCTCCACTCTCTCCCTTTCCCTCCACTCACTCCCTTCCCTCCCGTCTCTCTCTCCCTCCCTCCCTTGTTTCTCTCCGCCCTGTCATTTTCCTCTTTGTTTGGCATGCTCACAGGAGGACGAAGGCATGTAGCGGTGTGTGGTGGTGCGTAGAGCTCTGGTGTCACGTCCCTGTGATCGTGGGGTGGCCATGGATGCGTCATGGTTGCTGGAGTCGGCTGGAGAATCGCTAAAGCATTTCTCAGGTACGCATCTCCAACCCCTATAATAGAGAGCATGAAATTGGTAGAGTTGCATGAAATCTAGGTAAATTTATATTTCTAGAATTTATTGTGAATTTATGAGCATTTATTGTTGTTTTATGGGCATTTATGCCGATGGTTGAGTTTTGGGTCATTTTGACCCTCCTGTTTTGTGATTTTATATCTTGATGCATGGCGAATGGTTTTTGGTTTTGTTTGTTGGGTTTTGGAGTAAACTCGATGGTCTACATCTTATGTTTGATGTGAGATTTTTGGTGTTGGTTTTGGCGGTCCGATCGTTGGTTCCAATTGGGCTATTTTGAACAGTAGGGTTTGAGTTGTTTTTCTATTTCTCGTAGAATTCGGCATACCGAACCATTTCGATATGCCATTTTTCTTCCAGTTTAGGTCCTTTGGTTGAAATTTAGTTGTTCAATTTTGGACGATCGACCGAATTATTGGATTTTGGACAACCGAACCAATTTGGGTATACCGATTTTAGCTAAAGTGTTGACCATTGACTTGATTCGGTCGATCGACCCAAATCAGTCTACCGAACCAGGGATTTTTGGCATGCCAAATCTAGGCCCAAATGCTTTTATAAGCATGATTTCCAAGTGTTTTTCAGATTGGTTTGTTTTGTCCCTTTGAGATGGGTTTGTGGGCCTTTAGTGGTGGTCCCTTGGGACACTTGATGTGCCATTTTGCCGATGTTTTGGAAAAGTTTCCAAAGATATATAAAATGGTTTGGAAATGATTTCAAAAGATATGAATTGGCAGATTTGGAAAATGGTTTTCCTAATTTTCTATGTGCGGGCCAAGATAGTGTGGGATTGTGTCGTCGGAACCAGGGAATGTGACAACATTCTCGGGTGGTTTGGCCTGACTCCTTGGTCGAGGTCAAGGGGCCTAGATACTTGAGGCTGAGGGACGTCATGTCCTAGAGGTATGAGACTCCTTGATTGTCGTCTCGAGGCTAGGGTTGTAGTGTGCGGGTTGAGGTGTCTTGTGGCATGACGAGAAAGTATGATACTCCTGCTGTCACTGTGAGCACCGAGGCGTGGGTGTCGTCGAGTGTGGAGGTATGATACTCCCTCTTGAGCACCGTGTGTGGAGGACGCCGTGAGAAGGCAGATCATGCGGTGGCCAGTGCGGGTGGGACATGTGCCCCATGGCTGATAGCGTTCTGAGAGACAAGACAGCCTTCCCAAGGAAGGGTTGGCTTTGTGAGGGTTCTCTAAGTTGGGAGAATCACGAGACGGTGATCGCTCCTGCATAGAGTGGCTTCACCGTGGCTGTGCAAAATACTGTGGTCGCTCCTCGGTGGATTGCTTGTGGCCAAAGTGTGGTTGCCTAGTGCCGGGCTTCCTGACTCACTGTGTGTGATTTGGCCATTGAGGGCCTTTGCTTTTGCCTTTGGGCTAGTAAAGCCCTGGTTGTGGTATTGGCCGGTGTGGGTTTGGTTTGTGAGGTTTTAGAGAAATGATTTGCAATATGAATTTAAAAGAAAATTAATTATAGTTTTGTTTTCCACAATTTTCTTGGATACTGGGTGACTTCCGTCACTCATGTGTTTTCCTTGTTGTTTTGGTTTACAGGTGCAAACATGCGGTTGGTCTAGCATAGTGCATATAATCTGGAGTTTCGTAGCTGCACACACAGGTTCCTGGTAGTTTTATATATTCTATTTGGCTTTAATTTTCTCGTGGTTTAAATTGTTTTAAATTATTGTGGAAAATATGGGGTGTTACAGATTTGGTATCAGAGCTCTAGGTTCACTAGGTCGCACTAGGCTAGTGCTACACCTAGGGTGTCCATTTTAGAAACTCCATAGGTTTTGCATGCGTAGTAGAGTCTGCACTTGGCTTCTTCATGGTTTTCTGGTCGTTGCTTTATTTATGATGCAGGTGTTTCGGCATTCTTCAACAGGATGCCTCCTCATGGTCGTAAGGGCATGGCTCTTGTCAAGGAGACCGAGTTCAAAGAGTACGTAGGCAGATAGAAGGAAGTTCATGCAGAACTGAGGAGTTAGCACATGGGATCTCTTGTGCTTTCAACAAGAATAGTGCTAGTGAGTCGTCGGGTGACCAGTGGCTGAACTAGTTAATGAAGCTTCGTCCACGATCGTTCAGGGGCAAGGTCAGTGCTGAGGAGAGTGAGGCCTGGTTGGAGAAGGTGGTGAAGATGCTAGAGAGCATGGTGTGCCTAGAGGAGCATTAGGTGTGGTTGGCGACTTATTTGCTGAATGGTGAGGCAGATAGGCGGTGGAAGTCTGTGAGGCAACTGAAGTTCCCGGACTTAGTCACTATTAGCATCCAGTGGAAGGATTTCAAGGTAGCCTTCTATGACAAATATTTTCCTGCTCATGTGAAGGAGCAGCTTCGTCGAGATTTCCAGAGCCTAGAGCAGGGCATGATGTCGATGCTCGAATATGAGATTGATTTTGCCTGGTTGGAACACTTTGCTCCTGCCTATGAGTCTAAGGAAAAGTGGGCGCAGAGGTTTCTGAATGGCTTGAACCCAGGGCTACGGGTGAAGGTGATGGGCTGTCAGTACCAGACCACAGAGGACATGGTTGGGATGGCTTATCGGTTTGAGGCCGAGCATCAGAATTTTCTGGCTAGTCATCCCAAAGGGAAGGGTAAGTCTTCTTTTACTTCCCGATTTTCTTTCTCTGGTCCTCCAAGTGCTAGTAGATTAGGTAGCCTTGAGAAGAAGCAGAAGGTGAGGTTCAGTGTTTCCTCTATGGGCCGGTGGAGTTTTGCTAGAAGTAGCGGAGCTAGCATCAGTCAGAAAGGGTTCAGTGCTCCCAGTGGGAACCAGTGCTTCAACTGTGGTCAGGTGGGCCTCATCGCTGCATATTGTCCCCATCCTCGACTAACCTTAGCTCCAATGGTGTGCTATAATTGTGGGAAGGCAGGACATGTTCAGAGATCCTTCCCCTTTATCTCTGAGTCTTTTACTGCAGAGTTGGGAGAGAGACAAGCTAGAATTGCCTTTCATCTCAACATGGTAACGACGTTGGGGGAGCACAGTTTGGCATGAAAGTATTTGCGGTCTGTCGACTTGACGCTGAATGGCAGAGAGTTTGACGCCAGTCTGATCGTGATGGACATGCAAGAGTACGATGTGATACACGACATGGATTGGTTCGCACAGCAGTCCACTTTGATCGACTGTGCTCGGAGGAGAGTTTATTTTTGGTCTGCTGAGGATGGGTCTTTCTTTGTGCAAGGTGGGTGTCAGGGTGAGCCTAAGCTTGTCATTTCAGCTATGAAGGCTTATAAGTCTTTGGTCAGGGGTTGCGTGGGGTATCTAGCCAGTATATTTACCTCCACTTCTCCTGAATTGGGTGTTCATGACATCTCTGTGGTGTGTGAATATCCCAACATTTTCCTTGATGATTTGCCTAGTATGCCATCTCATAGGGAAGTAAAGTTCTCAATCGATCTGATCCCCGGTTCATGTGTTGTGTCGAAGCCTTCCTACCGCATGGCGCCAGCGGAATTGTGAGAGCTCAAGGCTCAGTTGCAGGAGTTGCTGGACAATGGGTTTATCAGGTCGAGTGTGTCTCCAAGGGGAGTGCCTATCTAGTTCATCCACAAGAAGGATGGTTTACTCTGACTGTGTATAGATTATCGGATGCTGAACCAGATCACAGTGAAGAACAAGTATCCCTTGCCCCGCATTAATGACCTATTCGACTAGTTGCAGTCTGCATTTGTGTGCTCGAAGATTGATCTGAGGTAAGGATATCACCATTTGAGGATACAAGTGTGACCATGCCGGTGGAACCTTGTACGACTCTCCAAGGAGCATGGAAACACATAAAAGTCCTGACATGTTCACGGGGAAGATGTGAATCTAGAGAAGGAGACTAGACTCGGAAACACCAAGGAAAGATAAGAAAAGGATAAAGAAAAAGAGTCACCACCTAGTCTTTTAATAGAAAGATGAGGAAAACCAAACACAAAGGAAAAACTTAAAGAAATCAACACGAAGAAAACACATGTATGCTCCGTGCCTAATGGATGTAGTGCAAATCAATGTAGGCTAGAGAAAGGGTAAGGATTCTTGTTACGCATGGGGAAGGTGTTAGGCACAAATCAATGTATGCTCTGTGTCAGTCTTTCTAGGTTTCTTGCTTGCTAATGATCTATTGTGTGTATGCTTGTTTACTCTGAATGCACATGCCTAAGATGATTGCGAAAGTATGTCAAATCAAAGAAATGAATAAAAAGGAAAGAAATCATAAGGAAAATAATTCAAGGGACAATGTAGGCATTGAAAATGCCACTTTACTGTACGCCCTTGGGTGATGAGGAAAATCGTGAAAATCGGAAATATTTGGAAAGCATCTCGCAAAATAGCGAAAACTTAAGAAATCCGAGAAAATCAAATGGGAGAAATTAATCCTCATTCGGGTCAATGTCGGCAATGCCAAGCCAGTTAATGTGCGCCCTCGGGCGATGAAAATTCAAATCAAATTAAATCAAAATCGTGAAAATCAAAAGAAACCCGATAAATAATGTGAAAACCAAGTTTGAAATAAGTTAGAAATGCGTGCATGACGCAAAGAAGAAGGCATGAGGATATATGCATGAAAAAGGGTAGCAAAATGTACAAAAAGAAAGCATGTGTGAAATATGTAAATTTTCAAGGGCCTCTATGCAAAAATCACATATCTTGAATAGAGACTAAGATTCGAAGGCCAAATCAGCTAAAATGTTTAGGAAAACACATTTTATGTAGTTTTGAAGAAGTTAGGGGTTAAATGTGCAAAACTGTGCATTTTTCGTAAAATCAAGATTCTTAGGGTTTAATCTGAAGTTTTGCCAGCAAAACATGTGCTCAGTGTAATTTTGAAGAAATTCAAGGTCAAAAGTGCAAAATAGAGGACTCATGGTTGAAAATATGAAGTTTCAAGGGCTGATTTACAAATACGCCTTAAAAATGTACATTCCGTGTTAAATCAGTGAAGTTCAGGGTTTAAAATGCAATTTTGAGCACATTTGAGTAAAAAATTGAATCTAAAGGGTTTAGTTTGCAATTGTGCCAGGAAAACATGGGTTCAAAACAATTTCAATGAAATCTAAGGTTTTCTGTGCAAATTAAGGACTTAAAATGAATGAAAAGTGAATCAAAGGGTTTTATGTCAAATATTAAAGTCTGGAAAACATTAACAAAAATGTACAAGGGTCACGTTGCAATTTTACAAACAAATCATTATAAAAATGATTAAAAAACTAATGCAGGGGCTTAAATGCAAAATATAAGGACCTAGTTGCAAGAAAGGAAAAGGGGAAGAAGTTTTTTAAAAGAAACTTTTTAAAAGAAAGCCCAACGGTCGTTGGCGACCACATCTCACCGGTGGCAGTGACTGGGACACAAACCTAAGCTTCCCCGATGCTTGACTTGGTATCCAATCGACCGATGAGCAAGAGGGAAGAAAAGGGAGAGGATCCAACGCCTCTGATCTGGCATCAAGCGGTTGGGAGCTTCCCCCCCACCAACCTCGTCGGCGTCGTGACTCTGGCGACGGGCCCGGAGAAGACAAGGCCATTGCAGGCGATGGAGCGGTGGTTCTGGGCTCCTAGAGGTTCGACGATGTGGAGAGGAGAGTTGCCCTCAGCTCAGAGGCAAGAACGGCGCCACTCTTCCCCCTCCTGATCAAGCTCACCGTTGTCTCCGGCAGTGCCAACTATGGAGGTCGTTCAAGGCTTGGATCAGGGTACTGAAGCTTCCGAAGGCCAAGCGGAGAGGAGAGGAGGATGTCCCAACCTTCGAAGGAGAGTTGCGATGAGGGAGGTGCCTGGACGACCCCTACCAGGGGTTGTCTTCTCCGGCAACGGCGAGGATGCGTCCGATGGCTTGCTTCCAGTGGTGTCTAGAGTGAGGAAAAGCTTCCAGGCTGGAGGAGAAGCAAGAAGGGACCAGGCCTAATCGAATTGAGCACACTAGGGCACGAATCACTCACTAGATTCTTGCTCCCACCTCTCTTGCCCGAGAATCAGGTCTGGTGACCCAAAAACCACCTGATTCTGGCTAAGGAACACACCTAGCCTTACTAGAATCGTTTGAGGAAGGTTGTGGGGGGTCCCAAGGAACTGGAATTGAAAGAAATTGAGCTTGGATTGAGGCTTACCTGAGCTAGCAGTGATGGAGGTCGTCGGAGCTCGTCGAAGCTCGCTAGAGTTGGCCTGAACCTTGATTTTTCTCCTCTCTGAGCTTCTAAGATTCCCTTGGTTGCTCTGGTTAGAAGAAATCTCCTTGGTTGCTCTCATCTCAAATTTTCCAAGTTTTTTCTCTCCTTTTTCTCTCCCTTTTTTCCCTTGCAAATGGGGGAGTATTTATAAGCTTGCAATGGCTTGATAGTTTGTTATGGGTTGTTATGGGTGGTTATGGTGAAGTGGAAAGTGGTTAGGTTGTTATGTTGGAGTGGGAAGTAGTTAGGGTTGTTATAGGTTGTTAGAAGTAGTTATAGGTGGTTAGGTTGTTATAGTAGAGTGGGAAGTGGTTAGGGATTTGTTATAGGTTGTTAGAATTTGTTATAGGTGGTTAGAGGTTGTTATGTTGAAGTGGGAAGTGGTTAGCGTTGTTAGACGTTGTTATGGGTTGTTAGGGTTTTGGATTAGGGTTTAGGGTTAGGTTTAGGGCTTTGGATTTGGTTTTGTGGATGAAATTAGGTTAGGATGTCAAGTTGGTCTTGGGGAAAAGTAATTGAGAGCCCACCAACCAGAAGTCCATTCTAGAAGAGACTACCTGTAAACCTGCAAAATTGGGGTGTCTACAGATGCCCCTCCTTGAGCAAAGTCGATGGACGAACGGAAACGAGACCGATGCTCGGGGTTGACAAAGACATTCTGCCTGAAGCCGCAAGAATGTGTTAGCTACTGGCAACAAGCCAATTAGTCGATGAATGCACTAAAAGTCATGACTTGCCACCCAAAATGCCAAAGACGAAGCTGAAATCATAGAAACTAACACTAATGACGAATGCTGACACCGAATACTAGTGTTAATGCTGAGGTGACTGCGGCTGTTGATGAATAATATGTACTAATGAATGATGGTGCATGATGAATGAATGACACATGTAGATTATGATGTATACTACTAGATGATGCATGTAGTGTAGGATGACAAGTTGACGACCAATCAGCTCCTAAAGGACATGACTGGTTATCACACTTGTCGAAAAAACATTGGACAAGACTCATGGTGCTTTCCGACTGAAAAATGACTGGTTACGGAGGTCATCCGAGTAGCTCAGGCTACCAGCCCAAAAGAAGGGAAGGAACAAGGCGAGTGGGGAATCCAACGGGCACCACGAGTACTGCCCTGGTAGTTCGGGATACCAGCCTAAAAGAAAGAAGTATGGCTAGACTAAAATGACTCGCTAGTAGGAAACGACGATTGACGGACGTCATCCAAGTAGTTCGGGATACCGACCCAAAAGAGGGGTAACCTAAATACTATTTGTCTGGACAGGGATCTAAGAGGAAGATATGATAAGAAAAGGGAGAACAAGAATAGAACCCAATCGCTGTCGGTGTACAGACAAAGGCCAAGAAATGCAATGAGTGAGCCCAATAGGAACCACCAAGAGTGAACCGAGCCACTGCTGGTGTACAGGCAATGGTTGTGAACCACCGAGAATGAACAGAGTCACTACCAGTGTACAGGCAATGGCTCGGAACTATCGAGAGTGAACCTAGTAGCTACCGGTATACAAGCAGTGGCTCAAAACCGCTGAGAGTGAACCGAGTCACTACCGGTGTACAAGCAGCGGCTCGGAACCACCGAGAGTGAACCGAGTCACTACCGATGTACAGGCAATGGCTCGGAATTGCCGAGAGTGAATCGAGTCACTGTCGGTATACAGGCAGCGGCTCGGAATCGCCGAGAGTGAACCGAGTCGCTACTGGTGTACAGGCAGCAACTCAAAACCATCAAGAGTGAATCGAGCCACTACCGGTGTACAAGTAGTGGCTCGGAACCGCTTAGAGTGAACCAAGTCACTGCCGGTGTATAGACAGCGGCTCAGAACCGGCGAGAGTGAACCGAGTCGCTGTCGATGTACAAGTAGTGGCTCGGAACCGCCGAAAGTGAACCGAGTCACTACTGGTGTACCGGTAGCGGCTCAGAACCGTCGAGAGTGAACCTAGTTGCCGTCGGTGTACAGGCAATGGCTCGGAACTACCGAGTCTGAACCGAGTCGCTGCTGGTGTATAGATAGTGGCTCAGAATTGCCGAGAGTGAACCAAGTCACTGCCAGTGTATTGGCAGTGGCTCGGAACCACCAAGAGTGAACCAAGTCGCTGTCGGTGTACTGGCAGCAGCTTGGAACCGTCGAGAGATAGAACCAAATAGCTACCGGTGTACAGATAGAAAGGCTTGGAGCAAACTGGAAAAGTGTCTTTGACTTTCGTCCTCAGCAGCTAGATTGCTCTTGGTTGAAGATGTTCAGTGAAAACCTATAGGATGATGCAATATGCAAGCATAGAGGTTTGAACAAGCAAGGTATGCATAGAAATGATTACTAGAATAGATTTTATTAATGCATGCAAGTATGCTAATAGATCATGGATGATTTCTATTGTTTAGCAAGTAAATATGCTTTATTGACTAGATGCAATTTTTATGTATGATTTTGTTTTTTTTGTTTGTTGGTTGCCCTCAATTACGCTAGAAAGCTATATGCCTGCAGAAAGAGGAGGATGCCCTCGACCCAATGGACCCTACCAAGACTCACAAGCTGTTGGTGGCTCTCGATTGGTGAGTGGGGGTGCTTAAATTTGCTATGTTGGGTGGTGTGATTGACCAGGTTCCATGACAAACTCTTTAGGGCACCTGCTTTTTTGAGATCACTGATACTTTTCCTTTTTGCTCTCTCATAGATGCACGGGTTCATTCTATCCTTGGCTTGGCATGGAGGTAATAAGCACTTGATTTGGGCTGAAGGCCTTTGCTATAGGAGGGGGAGGCTAGTCCCTTGATGGTGTGGGCTATCCAGGCGCATGCTCCGACTCCTCTCTAAGGGATGGTAGGGATAGAGTTACGCTGCACGCCTCGTTCTTAGGCTAACTTCTTATCTTCGCCTTCTTTCTTCTTTTTCTTTTATGCCCATGTGGATGTATTTTTTCTTTTACTCACTCGCTTAGTCACCTTAACATTTTATCTCCCTCATGGAGGTACTGGGCCCTTGTGGATTTTGGACATTTCGTTCAGGCATGCAATGGTAGTGGCTCCCTAGCTTACTTAGTTGTGCAGGTAGTGTTAGTTGAGGAGGAGTTTGCTTCGATGCAGGCAAGCTTTCCGATTTTCCTCATTAGGCTAATTATAACGCAAGATGGTTTTTTTTTTCAATTTTTTTGATTTTTTTTTTGGTTTTTGATATTTTTGATATTCTATTTTTTTATATATTTTAATGCATGCATGATGATGATGATGCAAAAGAAGAAACAACAGAGAGAATAAGGGAAAAGGATACAACTCTGGTCCTTGCTGTTGGCTGCTTTATTCGTACTTTCAGCCGCTTTATTGATGGTGTTCCGGTCACTAGCTATTCTGGCAGTGCCACTAGAGTTGTTGGGACTGTTGTTGTTGAAACTACTGGCTGATATCTTTTGTTGAGGTCCAAAGTGCTGGTAGTCTCAATGCCGCGTTATCATGCACTAGGTGGGCCAACTTTAGACCATGCCTCCCGTGGAAGGGTCAGGAACAAAAGGAGAAGAGGTACCAATGAGATCAACAAGATCCAATGGGGATACACTAGAAGTGCAAGAAACACGAGAAAGCAAGAAGACCATTGAGGTCGTAACATCCTCAAAATCTGACATCTCAAGCGAGGATGTGCCAAGTTGGTTCAGGTGTGTAGGTGTTTGTGCATGTGCAGGAGTGAATGCAAGGTTGTGCTCTACCTCCAAAGAGCCAACGCTGATGACCTTCTGGAAGATTAGATTCTGAACGACATCTTGCAAAAGTCATGCAGCCATACGTAAAATTCCAGGCTCGACGATGAAAACTATAGTACGCGTTCATATCATACCACCAAGGAACAAGATCTAGCAGTGGACGAGGGTTCGGGAGCCTCAGAAATGACTCAACCTTAAGGAAAATGACACTTAGTGGCTCTGTGAGAGGAGTGTAATCTCCTTCAGTGTGGCGGGTTCGCTTTTGCCTAGGTTGCAGTCCTTGTCGAGCTGGTGCGAGATGATAGACAGGCTCGACAGTGGATGGTGTGTGTGTAGTGTGTGGAGAACTAGATGCAAGCTCTCTACCTCAACAAGCAATGTAGGAGGTTGGGCATGCGGTGATTTTCATCTGCGAGTTGTCGATGTCAGAGATGTTGTTGTTGTTGTTATTAGAGGTGGTGACCTACCCGGTGCATGCAGAGAGTGCGGGGAAATTCTCACTTCGTAGTGAGTTTTCCACGTGCGTGCTAGCCTGAATTAGAGATGCAAAAGATGAGATGGGCTGAATGCTAAGTTGAGCTCTGGTTGTTCACTGTGCCTCCTTGATAACGATTGCGATAGACTCCTTGTTAGAGGGTTTATCCTGCACTTGGGAGGCTAGAGCAAGCCAACAGCCGACGTACTCCCTGAACGACTCATGAGGTCACTGCCAAATTATGACAAGATCCTTGTGCTTAGGGATTGAGTCAAGGTTGAAGGAATACTACTCCAGGAATGCCTGGGAAAGGTCACTCCATGTCTTGATAGTAGCCATGTCAAGAGAGGTAAACCACTTGAGAGTTGACCTGGTTAGACACTTCTGGAACAAGTGGATCAGAAACTTCTCATCACCTTGGAGTGACGCGAGATCTCCGTAAAATACCTTCAAATGCAAAATTAGGCAACCTCTACCATTGTATTTTTTGAATTTCGAGATGAGGAAATTCGAAGGGAGTGATACCTCTAGAAAGTAGCAGAGGTCCTGGAATTGGTAGGGTTGGTAGTTCTCGCCCTACACTTGATGAAGTGCTGTCTCTAGATCATCTATCCTAGCAAGGAGGGCGTCTAAGGTTTTTGCTGTTGGTGATATTGCAGTTGAGGCAGGTCCCATGAATGTTGTAACGGTCATGCGTGAGTGTTCCTCTAGATCCACCCTCATGCTTCCTAGTGTTGAAGCGTGAGGGCTAGCATACCCATGCAAGGGTGCAGAATGTGGTGGTGTGAATGCAGGGGCCTGTATCTGATGCAAAGGAGATGGATAAATGCCATGCTGTGCTGTGTGTGGTGCAATGTGTGGGAGAAACAATGGTTGTACTGGCATGGCACCAAGCAACGGGCTTGAGGAATGCTGTGCTCTTGGCAAACTGAAGGATTGGCCACTAGATGATGGAGATGCAAGCTGTGCAAAGTGTTGTGCAAATGCAAGAGGTTTGGAAGGTGCAATCATCATTGGGGCAGTGAAGCATTGGGAAGATGACAGGGACAAAGGTGCAATGAAGTAAACCTACGATGCTACGACAGGGTGCATCAGAACCTCAAGGGTTGAAACAAGCACAGGATTGCGAGCAAACACCAAGTCCTACAGCTGCTGCACGAGAGTTGTCATATGCTGCAATTACATAGACAAGGTCTCGTTGACAACAGCACCAAGGGATGAAGGAGAGAACGAGATGGATGCAGAACGTAGAGGACCTACCCCAGAGGTTGCAACAATTGACTGGGAAGCTGAAGTAGGGAGGCCCTGGGAAAGGACGACAAGCGTCACCTCTGGAGCAGACATGGCAGTCATAGAAGGAGATTTGATGACAGGCTCCTACTAGGTGAGGGTCTGCCCATGTCCCGAAGGAGGTGGACATTCCTCATGTGCTCGAGAGTGATGCACATGGGAGGAAGAAGGAGTAGTAGAAGACGTCAAAGTAGGAGAATGAGAAGCCAAAGGCAGAATCTCCTCTCGAGCAATAGAAGGAGGCTCATTGGCTTGTTGGGCCATAGTAGACCGTGTGTGGACATGGACAGGTTTACGAGGAAAAGCAAGAGTTTAAGGATGAGGACAAACTATCGCCGAGAGTGGTGGATATCTCAAAAGACAAAGAGGGGAAAAGGACCACAGGAGGCTGCCTGCAACAGCAATGCTCAAGTTCCAAGTTGAGGAGCTCGCACCAAGCTACCTATGAAAACAAGTAAAGCAACAATAGGTATTAGAACCTTAAAAGACGCAATGAAAATGATTAAGGTTGCACGCAAAATGCAAATAAATGCCCTAGTATGCGCTATGCATGGGTAATGGGTTTTGACCTTGGGTAAAAAGTAAGGTTCCCACTCTAAAACCTGGCCAAAGTTCAAGCAATGAATGGGTGATGCGTTGATGGCCTCGACCCCTGCCAAAGCAGTGGGTTGTACCATCTACTAATATTGACACAACCCTAGACAAGGGGGAGCAGACTAACTACTCATCCTATGCCAAAGCTTTAGAATGAAAGACCGGGATTGCCCTTCTCAGACTTTGGGTAGACACAGGAGAGAAGAAGATGCATGCTTTCTAAAATGTTTATGCGAGATGCTTTATGTCTTTTACTTGCATGTTTTATTAAGCTACATAAGGGAGAGAGTGCATTGAAGTATCTAGTTCCACCTAAACATTATTTTTTTATTTTTGTGAGTTTTATGTTAAGCCGGTAAGGGGAAGCAAAGAAGTCTCTACTTTTCCTAAGATGGCAAGTGCAAAAAGGAAGAAAAACACCCAGGTATGGCAGGCAAGTAAGCATATATCAATCAAAAAGCATGATCATGGCATGCACGCATGTCATGTTAACATGATGGTGAAAAGAAAGAAAACATCCATCACATCAAAAGGCAGGCAACATGATATGTGCAAGTGTAGTGACATAGTGAGTGTGTAAAGAAAAAAAACATTCAGCAAGCAAAAGGCATATAAAAGCATGCATGCAATGACAAGCAAATGCAAATAAAATGACAAACAAGCAGAGGCACAAGAAGGCAAACAAAAGCAAAAAAAGCCATGCAAGAAAAAAACAAAAGTAGAAGCTAAAAGTTGAATATCCCCAGCAAAGTTGCCAGTTCCTGTAACTATGCCAGCGATCACCTCGTGCATGGCATGAAGCCAAATGCATGAAGCCAAGCATAGTCATGGTGAAAACCTTGGCAAAAGTTGAAGGATGCAAGAAAAGAAAATGGGAGTCGGCACCTAGTCTATTTGACAGAAAGACGAGGAAAACCAAATTCAAGACAATGCAAATGTGATGCAATGCTCTACACCTAAGGGATGAGACACAAAGGTCACTGCAGGCAAGAGAGGTGGGTAAGGATTCCTGTTACGTGTGAGGAAAGTGTTAGGCACCCCCACATGCTCGACGAGTCAATCTTTTTGGAATTATTGCTCGCATGTGTGGCTTATGCATGTATGCTCGCCTATGTCTAAAATGCATGCTTGAGATTATATGCCAATGTAAATACGATGCAGGACTACTTCTATATCGCCTAATGCTTAGTAATGCTATATAGGTTCTGGACCAAGGCACCCGTGCATTGGGGATGGCACTAGTATGATCCACTAGGGATATATATAGGGCAAACATGCCTGGATAAAAGAAAACTACATAGTATACATCACTGCTCTAATGCATGCAATTTCATTGCCAA
This sequence comes from Posidonia australis, assembly GCA_024699735.1. NCBI lineage: Eukaryota > Viridiplantae > Streptophyta > Magnoliopsida > Alismatales > Posidoniaceae > Posidonia > Posidonia australis. The sequence goes on along the minus strand of JAMKQA010047001.1, from coordinate 20,175 downwards.
TGCTTGCAAGTGCTATGCTAAATGATATGCCAAAGTGTAATGTAGATATGCAGGATGAAAAGTTAGGAATGCCATGGCTGAAACTACTTAAGGAAGACATGCAAAACAAGGTGTAATGTCATTACCTATAGTCTGGAACAATGCAGGTGCGCTAGGATGGTGCTCCACACCTGTGCACTAAGTTGGTGCACCAATTTGGTGCTCTAGGTTGGTACTCCAATCTGGTGCACTATTGGGGTGCATCCTAGATACTCTATTTCAAACAACAAGGTTGATCGTCAAAAATGGTGGGATTCTAGTGATCAACCAATGATTAAAGGTTAAATGGGGTCCTACAAAGCTTGCGTACTTCCACCCACATCCTCCATCCATAAATGGGTTCACCGGCCGTCCATGGCTATGAACCCTTGCAGTAAGCATCGAGGAGGCTCTTCGACGTTTCTTGGAGATGGGGAAGCAAGGTGGAAGGATGAGGATGCTGTGTAAATGCATTGGGGTGCTGTGATGTCTCCTCCTCAACCTCACTAGACTTCATCGGAGTTCATGAGTTTGGTCGACCTTCTCGGTGGCCGTGAATGTTGAGTCACCTCCTAGCTAGCTCAATGGAGAATGAAGAAGAGTGATGGTGCGTTTGAGTGTGGGCCTCCTGTTTTGGTCGTTGGCCAAACAGAGGCCACACAACCCATCACCAGCTGTGAGAAATGGCATGAATGCATGAAAATAAACAATGATAGTTCAAGCAAATGCAACCATGAAATGAAAATACACAAAAATAATAGGCCCATAGTGAAAACAAGAAAGAAATTAAGCTGTGGTTTGCATTGCAGAAAAGAGAGCTAACCTGTATGCATTTGTGGGTTGTCCTCCTACCTCTCAGCTCACGACAGTCTGACGGTGCTTGGTGGTGATGAAGGTAGATGGAGGAGGCTTGTAGGGGTGTTGTGGATGCCTACGTGTGTGGTGGTTTTGGACTGGGATGGTCGGAATGGGTGGTGTCATGGTGAGAGGGTAGGCTCTGTCGGTGAAACAAAAGGGTTCTCTTCATTGTGGGAAAAGGTTGCCTCCTCATCCAGATGCATAGGAGAAGGATTATATGGTTGGGAAACCAAAGGTCAGGGAGCTCAAGCAACAAGGAGGCTGGTCGACTCGAGGGTGTAACAGTTGCATGGCTGTTGGGCTCACAGGAATAGGGGTGGTGCACCACTGTCGTGTGCCACCCTGGTTCGTCTTGAAGGTGCACCTGGATTGAGCACCCAATTGGTGCACCTATCTGGTGTGCTTGGCTTACTACTGGGCTAGTTTCTAGGATTGTGGGCTTGGTTTAGTGGATTGGCTGGGGCTTTAGGTTGGTGTAGGGCTTTAGGCTAGTTTTGGGTATGAAAAGGGCTTTGGTATTGGAAATCGTCTCGACGCCATTGGAGCAAACTCTACTGGAGAGGTTCATCTACTAGTGGCTACCTAATTGGGGGGTCTACAGCAACTTTGGGAAAGACAACACTTAATGGCTCAACAAGAGGAGTGTAGTCGCTTTCCGTGCAACGAGGTTGCTTTTGCCCCGATTACTGTCCTTGCTGAGCTAGTGCGATGTGATGCACTAGCTCAACAGTAAGGGGTGTGTGTGTGTGTAGTGTGTGGAGAGCTAGATGCAACTACTAACTGATCTGGGTCAGGCTAACTCATTGCCTCGATGGGCTCCATTAAAGATTCAACATATGCAACGATTGCCTTCTGGGAGTAGCTGGTGCTAGATTTGTTGTTGTTGTAGTAGCTATTGTCAGAGGTGTGTCTAGCCAATGCAGTGAGCGTAGGGAAATTCCCACTTCCTAGTGAGTTTTCCATGCCAACGTTTGCCCAAACTAGAGATGCAAAAGAAGGGATGAGTTGAATGCTAAGTAGAGCCCTAGTCGCTAGCTATGCCATCCTGATGATGATTTCGATAGACTCCTCGTCAGTGGGGCTATCTTTGACTTGGGTGGCTAGGGTGCACCAACAACCGACGTACTCCCCAAACATCTCATGGAGTCTCTGTCGGGTTGCGACAATATCCTCACACTTAGGGATCAAGTCGAGGTTGAAGGAATACTGCTCTAGGAATGCCTTAGGGATCAAGTCAAGGTTGAAGGAATACTGCTTTAGGAATGACTGTGTAAGGTCATCCCAAGTCTCGATAGTGGCTATGTCGAGAGATAAAAACCACTTGATGCTGGCCTTGTCAGACTCTTCTAGAATAGGTGGATCAAAAGCCTCTCGTCGCCTTAATGCTACGTGAGGTCAATATAGAATGCTTTCAAATGCGATATTAGGTAGCCTCTACCAATGTATTTCTTGAATTTTGGGATATGGAAATTTAGAGGGAGTGATGCCTTTAGAAAGTAACAGAGGCCAGCAATTGGTAGTGCTGGTGATCCCTGCCTTGCACTTGTCGAAGTTCTCTCTTTAGATCAGCAATACTAGCAAAGAGGGCACTTGGGGTCATTGTTATTGAGATTGGTGTAGCTAAAGTAGGTCCCATGTATGCTATATGGGTTGCATGCGAGCACTCCTCCGGGTCCACCCTCATGCCTCCTGGTGTCGAATTGTGAGAGTCAGCATACCCATGCAAGGGTGCAAAGTGTAATGGCATGAATGCAGGGGCTTGTGTTTGATGCAAAGGAGAGGCATGGATAGCATGCTGTGTAGTGTGACGTGCAGGATGTGGGAGTAGTAGCTATTGCACCGGCATGGCTCTAAGCAATGAACTCAAGGAATGCTATGCTCATACCAAACCAAAGGTTGGCCACCAGGTGGCGGAATTACATGCTATGCCAAGTGCTGTGTAAATGTAGGAGACAGGGAAGGTGCTCCCATCACTAGAGCTATGAAGAGTTGAGACGATGGTGAGGGCAGAGGTGCAATGAAGTGAGCCTACAAAGCTAAGGTGAGATGCACAAAACCTCAAGGGTTAGAAGAAAGGGGACCAAAATAGGATCAAGAGAAAGAGCCATGCCCTACAGCTTTTGTGCAAGTGCCATAAGATTGTACACCTGCATGTCAGAGGACTCACCGATAGATGAGCCAAAAGGCAAGGGTATGGATGCCAGTTGGGGCATGAGACCTGAAGAGGCAATAGGGAGAGATGGCCATAGCAAACTAGATTCTTGAAAAAAGAAAGCCCAAGGAAGGGACAATAGGCGACACCTCTAAAGCTTATGGGGTGGTCACCAAAGCAGATTTAATGAGACTCTAGACCAACTATGGTCTGCCATTGTCTCAAAGGAGGAGGCATGGAATCCTCACGCACTTGAGAGTGGTGTGCATGGGGGGAGGAAGGAGCAACATAAGTGATAGGAAGAGACAGAGAGACCGAAATTGGGATCTCTTCCAAGGCAAAAGAAAGAAACTCGTTGGTTTACTAAGCCAAGGTTGACCGTGACCAGGTACAAATGGGGCTATGATGGGAAGCCGAGCCACAAGCTCTAAGATGAGCTATGGTTGGAGGCAACACTAGCTTAGGAATAGGAAGAAAGACCATGGGAGTCTGCCACAACAAGGACACTTGAGCTCCTGGTTGAGGACCTTGCATCAACCTACCTATGTAAATAGGTAAGAACAATAGGTGTCGGGACTTGGGAGAAGGACGCATTGTATGTTGTTTGGGTTACGTGAATGGCACATACACAGATGAATGCCCTACAATGTGCTCTCTCACTATGCATCTCCTAAGTGGGCTATCCACCCGAGACTCTCTCATGAGTTTGGGGTTCGACACTGGCTAGAAAGTAAGGTCTTGTCCATTAATCTTGGCAAAAGCTCAAGCAGTGAATGCGAGTTGTGTTGGTGGGCTTAACTCCTATGGTGGCACAGAGTTATATCCCTTACTAACACCATCATGACCCTGGATAACGGGAAATAGACTGGCTACACATCCCACACCGAAGCCATAGAACAAGGAACCAGGACTACCCTTCTCAAACTAAGGGTGGACCCAGGAGAGGAGAAGACACATACTTCTAAATGCTCATTCATGCAACATGCTTGGTGTGTTTTACTTGTATTTTTATTAAGCCAAATGAGGGAGAAGTGCGATTTGTCTCTAATTGTGCCTTATTATTGTTTTTATCTTATGGATTTTAGATTAGGCCAAAGGAGGAAACAAATACGTCTCTACTTTTACTAGGCATGGCTAATGCGGAATGGGGAAAGAGACATCCAAACATGGCATGCAATTAAGCGTATAATAGGCGAAAGGCATGGCCATGACATGTACTAGTGTTGTGTTAACATGATGGTGAAAAGAAGAAGCATCCATCACATCAAAAGGTAGGTAGCAAGGTATATGCGAGTGTAATGACATAGCAAATGTGTGCAAGATAAAACTCTCACCATGCAAAAGGCATATAGTAACATTAAGCAAGCAATTAAATGACAAGCAAGTATGGAGAAAGGCAAGGAACAAGCACAAGAAAGGCAACAAAAAGTTGTGGAAAATCATGCATGTGAGGAAAAGCCAAAATGAAAGCTGGAGTTTAGCATCCCTAGTGGAGTCACCAATTCCTATGACCATGCCAATGATTGGACTTTGTGTAAGGGCACTGAAGGGGCCAAACACACAAACCGATAGCGTCATGACAAGTTGGTGAATTTGAGGAAGGATACTCGACTCAAAAACACTAAAGTAAAAGCAAAATAACGAAAGGATAAGGAAAGTACGGAGTCACCACCTAGTCTATTGGAAATCGAGAGACGAGGAACACTAAATGCAAGAAAATGAGATAAAAAATGATGCAAATGCAAATGTGATGCTCCACGCCAAATGGATGCGTTACATAGGTCATTGTGTGCCAAAGAAAGGGTTAAGACTCCTATTATACATGGGGATGGTATTAGGCACCCCCATACGCTTGAAGAATCAGTCTTTCTTGGCTAAATCGCTCGCATATTTGGCCAAGGTAAATGTATGCTTTCTCCTTAATGAATGCCTAGGATGGATTCTTGATGCCATGCTAATGTGAATACAACATGCGGGGTAGAAAACCATGCAATCTAATGCTCAGCCATGCCATATGTATTCTGAACTAAGGCACTCATGCATAGGAAATGTGTTGTCCAGTACAATCTACTAAGGAAGTACACAAGATCATCACACCTAGTCTATATAACTACAAATGGTAAGCATCATCGCCCTAATGGATGAATGTCAAAGGCAAAAACAAGCTTAAAACCATGTATTGTAGGCAAAATCATGCGGATGAGCGAGAATCATTCGATGCCAAATGCCATGCAAGAGTGCAAATAAAACATGCAAGAAAACATATCAAAATGCTGAAAAACTAAAATATATGCAGGGTGTGCTCAGCTCTGGGAGTTGATCTAGATCTAGTGACCGACACTAGCCACCTACGCTAGCTAGCCATGTTGGTGACTTGCAATTGCAAGTTGTGCTAGCTAGCTGCACTATCAGCCCATGCTTGGAGTTTTATAGAATAGCCTGCAAGCTTTGTCATCGCACCAAAATGGAATGCAAACAATGCAAATCACCAAATCAATGCATAGGGAGCATGTACGAGCTACTAGAAACACATCTAGTGATTTAATGCGAATCATGGATGCTTCGCCCTGTCTCCCTCACTCACTATTGGGTTCTGCTGGTGCCTATAGTAGCGATCTTTGGTTGCAAGCTCCAAAGGGCCATTTTGACATCGTCAGAGGGTGGCGGAAGTAAGAGGAAGGGAGAATGAAGCAATGTAGATGTGGATAGAAGCCAATGTAGCCCTCCCCATCCTCATTGAGCCTTATTGAAACTCTTGGCGTTGACTAGCCATGGAAGAGGCTGTGAGCGTCAGAGAACTCCCTAGGGAATCTTGAAGGAGAGAGGGGATGGGAGAGGCACACCTAGACAAGTCACCTCATGCTCACAAGCCAATGGTCTAACATGGGCAAGGAACCCATTGTCGAAAAGAGATGCATGGATGACGAAAAAATGTAGAGAATTTATGAAAGAGCATGCAACAAACACCAATGAAATAATGCAAAGCATGAGGGGCACAAAAAAACACATGACAAGGAAGATGCTCATGTGTGAACGAGTGTTGGTTGTCCTTCCAGCATGTGGCTTGTGGCGACTCTGTTTTAGATTGGTGGTGCTTGATGGCGATGGAGGTGGTGAGGCCAGACTACAGTGGTGTTGTAGATGCTTAGGTGTGGTGGATTGAGGCTATGTAGTCACTTTTGGTGACAATGTAGTGATAGTTGTGGGTTGGGTGGTGTAAAGGAGGTGATGTGGTGACCGGAATGGCGGTGTTTGTGATGGCCGATGATGGGAGGAGGCAGTGAGGCAGTGGGGGTGGATCCTCATCGGCTAGGTGGTGGTCTGTCTGGTAGCCTCATTAATGATGAGGTGGGAGAGTTTATATAGGCATAGTGCATGCATGGGAGTCCTTGGTTTAAAATAGAATTTTGAATAAATGACTTAGACTAAAGCAAAAGGATTGGATTGGGTTTAGGTTTAGGATGAGGGGTATGATGGTCTGCTAATGTCAAGGGATATGCCTAGATCCATGCAAGCTAATTGGAAGTGAGGATTCGATGGTCCAAATGTTAAAATACCAACCAATCCTCTACAATTCTGCTACTGACTTAGATTGCCATACCAACCAACCCACGCTAGTCATCCACGCTACATAGTCGCGTTGGCAAGTTGCACTTGTGACCCATGCTGGACCTATTAATGGGCCTATTGCATGGATTTTGGGCCAATTTGCTTGTATGCTACACCACCAAAAGGGCCTACGCTTCTAAGGCTAATTGTTTTGCTAAGGTTTAGGGTTTTAGGCTGGTTTGAGATGCTAAGTAGGTTTTGGTGTTGGGAAACACCTCGTCGAACTAGAGCAAACTTTTCTAGAGGAGTCACTTGACAAGTGGCTATCAAATTGGGGTATCTATAGGATGTGACACATAGGTCATTACTAGCCAAAGAAAGAGTAAGAACTCTTGTTATGTATGCGGAAGGTGTTAGGCAACCCCATACACTCGATGAGTAGGTCTTTCTAGGCTAGATTCGCTTGCATATGTGGCTATGTAGGCAATCGAATGCCAAACAATATATGCCGTTGGGCAATAATGTGACGCCTTTACAAATGGATGCATGCTCCTTAGTTATGCCTAGATGGATGCTTGATACCATGATGCCATGCAAAAATGCAAGTAAAAGCATGTAGAGAGTAAGATCCGGATGTGAGAAAACCAACGTCATGTGAAGAAATCATGCAAAACAAATGGCTCAGCTAAGCAGTCTACACCAAACCAAGGGAAACACACAACTGATCCGCATTGTTGTTCTGTACTAGCTACCCATGGTTGATATACATGGTGGCGACAAGCACTTCTGGTTTTACAGTCTAGACTACAAGCTTTCATCGCTAATGATTTGATGGTTACACATGCCAATTCAATTGTGAAAGCTTGTGAACACATAGTAGATGTATGCATGATGACAAAAGCACGAATGCAATGTGATTTGGATGCAAACGCAAGTGCCTACCTCTTCTCAACAACACACCCATTGTGATGTCATCATAAGTTAACATGTAGCTGAAGGAAGACGATTACCCTGTGATGAGGGCATGGTGAGCATTAGGGAGGAGTCAGACGGAGAATACGCATGCCTAGAATGGCTACCATCCACACTCAAGGGTTGTCGACCTCATAGAGAAGATGAACTCATCGTCGGTGAATAGAGGATGTAAATATCGAAAACCCTCAACAAAACATAGGCCAAACAACATCAAGGATGCATCATAAAACTAGAGGAAGGGAGAATTAAGCTCAGGGAAGGCATGCTTACTTGTATGGTGGCTGGATGTTTCTCCTGTTGTCAGTGGCATTCTCTGAGTGTGGTTGCTCAGATGGCAATGGTGGAGCAATGTGGCTTGGTTGGGGATGTTGTGCCATGGCTTGAGGGTGTGCAACATTGTGTTTGCTTGGTAATGCTAGGCTTGGATGTGGTGTGCGCAGGTGTGCATTTCCATGTGATGAAGATATGTGGTGTTGTGCTTGGCGGTGGCTATGCTCGACGGTGCTAGGCTGAGGGAGTGGTTGCTATGAGTGCAAGGAAAGGCTAAGAGAGATGTTGTAGTTGGCATCTCAAGTAGAAAATGTAAGGTGGTGTAGTGGTTTGAAGGATGTATGTGGTGGTTGGAAATGCAGTGGCTGGCTAGGCTTCTCGTCAACCGAAGGGAGGCTTCTAGGTGATGGGATTCTGGTGGGCTTCAAGAGGCAACCTCGTCATAGATGAGGCGGATGGTATCTTATAGGAAGTGTCATTGCATGTGGGATGTGGATGTGTAATAGAATTGGGAATGGTTGGTTGACATGGAATCGGGAGGATTAAATGGGGATTAGGATTGTGATGAGGGGTACGATAGTCAAAGCATGTCAAGGGACATGCTTAGATCCATGTGTGCCAATAGGAAGCAAGGAATTGGTGGTTCAAATGTGATTGGACCAAACAAACCTTTAGCAACTGCTACAAACTCAGGCATCCATGGAGTTGATCCATGCAATTGATATGCACTGGACCCATTGCTAGGCCTTCTGCATGGATTTTGGGCTTCTTTCCTTGTGTGCTTGACTACCAATTGGGCTTAGGTGTCTAGGGCTTGTGGTTTTGGATAGGTTTATGATCTTGGGTTGATTTAGGAAGTTGGGATAGATTTCGGTGCTAGGTAATGCCTCGTCGCAATTAAAGCTAGCTCTTTCGAAGATGGTTTGTCGACAAGTGATTGCAAAATCAAGATGTCTACAAATGCCCCTCCTTGAACGAGGTTGAAGGAAGCAAGATCGATGCTCAAGCTTGATGAGATACCCCACCTGATACTTGCGGGTGAGTGGTGTTAATTGTTTGTGTTGAGTCATTTATGTAGCAAATGCACTAAAAGTTATGACTCACTACCCAAATGCACATGCTAATGTGGGTGTGATGCTAATGTGCATTGAACTCTGTTGGGGAAGTGTGTGGTTCTACGCAATGAAGATTTCTAGTATGCAATGTTGGATGTAAGGGTAGTGACAATCTCGGATGCTAGCCTAAGGTAATGTGCAATGTCGATGCAGATACGATATCTAGGTTAATGATGCATGTGATGTTGAAGATGGTGATGCATGCTAATGGATTAAGTTGATGCAGATGATGCATGTTAGTGTGAATGATGATGCAATGTGATGTCAGGTAACAAGTTAATGGCTAATCAAGCTATTAACCTTGTGCAAATAAAGGCACCAGACAAGATTGACGGGCTTGTCAGCTGACAAAAGGGGGCATGATAAGTTGATGGACTCATCAACTGAATAGTTAAAGCTATAACCTTGATGAGAAGAGGGGCATGACAAGTCATGGGACTTGCCAGGTGAAGAGTAGAGACAGTTGACGAATGTCATCCAAATAGTTAGGGATACTAGGAAAAAGAAGGGACTCTAGACAAGATCAATGAGATTGTTAGTCGAAGCAAGAAGGAGTTGGGGAAGAGGATATCAATAGGTCAAAGACCTGGCAATGACAAAAGTAGGATATCGACAAATCAAAGAGCTAGCAATGATAGAGATGATATCAACAGGTTGAAAATCTAATGATGAACAGAGAGGATATCGACAGGTAGAAAACCTAGCATCAGCAGAAGCAAGATAACAACAGGATGGATCCTTGGTGACAATAGAGATGATATCAGCAGATCAAAAAATGATGACGAGTAGAGAGGATATCAATAGGTTAAAGACTTGGTGATTATAGAGAGGGATATCGAAAGGTGGAAATTTGACAACGACGTGGAAGAATATCAACTGGTTGAAACACCTGGTGACGAGCAAACAAGATATCGACAGGTAGCAAATTTGGCGACGAGCAGAGAGGATATTGACAACTTGGAGACCTAGCGACGATAGAGAGGGATATTGATAGGTGGAAAACCTAGCGACAAGCAAGGGAGGGTATCGACAGATCAGAGATCTAGCAATGACTAGAGAAGATTTTGATAGGTTGAAACACTTGGTGACAAGAAAAGAAGATATCGAAAAGTAGAAAACCTAGTGACAAGTAGAGAGGATGTTGATAGATTAGAGACTTGACAATGATAGAGAGGGATATCCATAAGAAGAAAACCTGGTGACAAGTAGAGGAGGGTATCGATAGATCGGAGATCTAGCAACAACCAAAGAGGATATTGATAGATTGAAAAACCTAGCGATGAGAAAAGAAGATATCGATAGGTAGAAAACTTGACGATGAGCAAAGAGGATATCAATAGGTCAGAGACCTAGCAACGATAGAGAGGGATATCGATAGGTGGAAAACTCAATGACGAGTAGAGGAGGATATCGACAGATTAGAGATCTAGCAATGACACAAGCAAGGATATTGTCAGATCGGAAACTTGGAAATGAAAGAAGGCAAATATCGACAGGTCGAAGACCTACCAACGGATGAGAGGGATATCGACAGGTAGAACCCATGGTAAATAACAAAGGAGGGTATCGATAGATCAGAGATATGGCGACGATCAAAGAGGATATCAATAGGTTGAAACACCTAGTGACGACCAAAGAAGATATTGATAGGTAGAAAACCAAGCGATGAGCAAAAAGGATGTCAACAAGTCAAAGAACCTAGCGAAGACAAAGAGGATATTGAGAGGTAGAAAACCTGGTGACAAGCAGTGAGGATATCGATAGGTCAAAGAACCTAGTGACGACAAAGAGGATATCGATAGGTGGAAAACCTGATGACGAGCAAAGAGGATATCAATAGGTCGAAGAACTCGACGATGATAAAGAGGATATCGATAAGTGAAAAACCTGGTGACGAGTAGAGAGGATATTGACAAGTTGGTGAACCTGGCGACGACAACGAGGATATCGATAGGTGGAAAACCTGGTAATGAGTAGAGAGGATATTAACAAGTTGAAGAACCTAGCGACGACAAGGAGGATATCGATAGGTAGAAAACCTGGCAATGAGCAGAGAGGATATCGATAGGTCAATGAATTGGCGACGACAGAGAGGGATATCAACAGGTTGAAAACCTAGTGACGAGTAGAGGAGGGTATTGATAGATTAGAGATCTGGTCACATCCGGAGAAGATATCGATAGGTTGAAACACATAGCGACAAGCAAAGAAGATTTTGACAGGTCAAAGATCTTGGTGATGACATAGAGGATATTGACAAATGGAAAACCTAGCGATGAGTAGTGAAAAAATCGATGAGTCAGAGAACCGAGTGTCAAGAAATGACCAACTATTGATAGATTGAGAATCCTAGCGATGAGTGAAGGAGAAGATGTGGTAAGTTTCAAACTTACCAACCGCAAATGGAATAATATGATAAGTTCAGGTTTACCAACAATAGGAGGGATATGATGGGAATAACAAACTAGAGGTATGGTAGAGGTTCGAAAACAATATTGTGACAATTTAGGATGTTATCTGAAAGTAGAAAGTAGGGCAACATCAAAGGATAGCTAACATGCCCCTAGTGTCGAAAGGATGATACCAAAAGAGGTAGACATTGCTAAAAAGGAACTAGAGGGTGGATCGAGAGATACCAAGAAGGGCAAAAAAAGATGCCCCTTGTATTAAGCTGAGCTACCGTAGAAATGCCAAAAGACAGAGGGATATGAATGCAGGGGGTGAAACTGTGACCATGCCAGTGGAACCATGACTTGCGAGTTGGAATAAAAGCCAAACTCGTGAACCAATAAGGTCACGATGAATATGGTGAATCCGAGGTAGGACATTTGACTCGAAAATACCAAAATAAAGCGTAGAAAGGATAAGGAAAAAAGGAGTTGCCACCTAGTTTATTTGAGATCAAAAGATGAGGAAAACCGACAAAGAAAATGAGCAAGAATGCGAGTAAACAATGCCAAAGAAATGAATGCAAAAATACATGCCAAATGGATGTGTCATGTTGGTCATTGGTCATTGCAGACCAAAGAAAGCATAAGGACTCTTATTATGCATGAGGAAGGTATTAGACACCCTCATTTGCTAAATTAATCGATTTTTCTTGGCTTAACACACTCGCGAATGTGGCCAAATGTAGGCATTCAAATGCCAAAATAATGTACAGCCTTTGGTGAGATGCATGATGCCATGCCATGAATTAGAAAACATGCACAAGAGTTAAAACAATAGTGGGAAACGCGATCAAAACAAATGAACAAACTAACAGAATGCTCAGTACCTCTGTCTGAGCTTAGAAAAATGCATTGATCGCTCGTGTTGTATCCCTACATTGAAGGATCACGCTATATCTGTCTGCTTATGAGTCACACTTCAGGTTTTACAGTCCTAGACAGCAACTTCATCATCGAAATTAAACCAGATAAAACGACGATAAAATGCATGTAATCATCGAGGAAGCAAGTATAAACAACAGAGAGCACAATGAAGCTATCAAAATTTGATGGGATGTAGCGAATGGCATTACCCCCTATGAGGGCTATTGGCTGGTCTGTGTTGGATTCAACGACCACAGTGAAGGCCGACGACTCCTAAGACGTGACGACGTGGCGTAACACATGGTAGGGATGCTAGAGAACGATGCAATGATGCAACACATAATGAAAAACAAAACATGCTGGCCTCATCCATCTGTCTCAATGTTCTAGTACTCAATATTCTTCTCTCTAATGTTGGACTGATGATGGTTGGTGCCTCAGGCTATAGACGGTGGCGGTCTAGACTCTCAATGAATGGGCTTGCTCTCACACGCTGAGGGGTTAACGATGAGTGAGGGAGCAATGCTCGACAAGGTGGTTAGCTCTCGATGGCACTCAATGTTCTCACAGTGAGGTATGTCTAGTGCAGAGGACAAAAGGATGAGGGAATTAGAGTGGAGGAGTGCGAGAATAGGAGTGCTTAAGCTAGGGAGCAAGAGCGAGAGAGAGTGCGAGAGAGTTGGAGAGTGAGAGAGCTAGACTAGAGAGCTCTCACGTTGGCTGGGATGGTCGTTAAATAGGAGTGCAGGCTGAAGGAGAGCTATTGATGCTTAACTGCCTTGAAAAAGGAGGGTTGGGATGATTCATATGGGATTGGATTGCCATTTTAGCAATAGGATAGGGTCTTGATGGTCCCATAAAGTCTAGGTGTATGCTTAGATCTATGTAAGCCAATAGCATTGAAGAATTGAAAGGTTTGTCGGATGTAAAGACCACTGAACCCTTCTGTCAGAATTAATCTGAAATAAGGTAGTTTGCCAGCAACTCGCACTAGTAAGTAGCACTTCTTAGTTACGCTTGTGCAAAACGTTATTGTTGGTGATGATCCACTTTCCTAACGGATGCATCAAAGGTCATGATTCATTGCCTCAATACAAATTGATGCATATGGTTGCTAATGATAGATGCTTATGCTAGATGCAGGGGCACTGAAAATCTTAGGTGTCCACTTGACTATGCAATGCCAATGCTGATAAATATGCTGGAGAAAATGATGATGGCAGAAATTGATGCAGATACTAGATGTTGAATATGATGTAAAGTTGGGTGCCTTGCCATCAATTAGTCATCCTAAAGCGAGGGGCATGATAAGTTGTCAAACTCATTGGTCGGATAGTTAGGGTTATCAACCCAAAGAGAGAAAAGAAGGGAGCATGGCAGGTGTGACCATGCCCGACCCAGGGATCCGACGCTAGGTCGTGCCAAAGTGAGGAGATCACAGCCATGCCAAGATGGCGAAGGCGTAGGATAGGATAAAACAAAAGGAAAAGGAGTCGCCACCAAGTCTTTTAAGGGAAAGACGAGGAAATCCACAAACAAAACAAAAAGGAATGAATGCATGAGATGCGAACATGAAGGCCAGATGTCCACAAACCAAAGGATGGGTAATGATTCTTATTACGCACGGGGAAGGTGTTAGGCACCCCCGTACGCTCGAGAAACTCGATCTTTCTAGTCTAATTCGCTTGCTAGGGACTGATTGAATATTTGCTATGCCTAGATTGTGCTCTAATCATGCTAATATGAATGCCAAGACAAGACTAGATGGATGTACGAGATGGTACGCGAAAACTACGAAGAAATCCATGTGAAACAATGAAATCACAAAATATGACACGACAAAGAAAATCACATGAAATTACAAGGTTTCTGACAAGAAAGGCTCGAGAAATTATACAGACCTCATGAGAATCAAAAATACAACCAACTCAATTCGTCAGAATCATAGACAACATCAAGGAAATCAAGATAGAAAAACTGCAAAGAAGTCCACGAAAAATAGCTAAACTGTGACATGTGAAACAATTCACATAAAATGACGGTATTTTTGGAAAGAATGCTCTGGAAAATCACACCGACATCAAGAGCATCAAAAATGCGATAGACCCAAATCATTAGAATCGTGGAATACATCATAGAAATCGAGATGGAAAATTTACGAAGAAATCCACGTAAAACAAGCAAATGACATGTGAAGAAAATCACATAAAATGACGGTGTTTTTGTAAAGAATATTTGGGAAAACCATATCAATATTAAGAAGGTCAAGATTGGGGCCAACCAAAGTCATCAGAATCATAGAAAAAGTCGAGAAAATCAAAAAAGGAAAATAATCCTTGATGGGGCCAATGTGGGCCTTTCGGTCAGTTAAGATGAAATCCAAATCAAATCGAAAAAGTCCAAAATGTAGGAGTGAAGGAAATCAAATCAAATGTTGGGTGAGGGACTCCGAAAATAAAATAAAGAAAAATCCACAAAAGAAACACATGAGATGTAGGCTTAATTTAAAAAGGGTGGACTGATACGCAAATGCAGTGAAAACTATGTAGAATGCATGAAAATGTACCTACATGGATAAAAGGTACTATGGAATGACTTGGACAGAGATTATGCATGACTTGGTGTAAAAACTAACATGCATGTGCATGAATTGATGGCATAGAGGCAATTTAGTCATTTCAATGGCCAGATGTGATAAATGCATGTATGGGGATGATGCATGGTCCAAGATATGCCAAAATGTATGCAAAATGTTAGGAAAATGTTGTTTTTAGGAAAACATGTAGAGGACAAGGTCTTAAAATCAATAAAATGATGTAAACACAATAAAGGACAAGTACAAGGACTAAAAACGCAAAATTCATAGAAAAGGGTAAAAACCTGGATTAAAATACATTTATAGACATCTATCCTAGTGTGTAGATGATGGATCAAAGGAAAATGTGGCACTGAGGTGTGTGAGAATTGCATCTAGATAATTTCCTGAGAACTCAAGGTCTAATGTGCAAAATTCACAAAAAGTGCAAATGTGACCAAAATATGAAACTAATGATCAATTTTTAGTGCAAACATGATTTTTAAACGAGATCCATGATTAAGTGAAAAATATGAGGTGCAATAAGTGGAAAATATCAAAACATATGTGAGAAAACAATTAAAACCCTAAATGATGGGTTAAAATTAGTTTAAAGGTCTAGATGCAAATTTCCTGTATTCTGGGATTGTATGTTGTGAACCAAGGGGCCTACATGAAAAGTTACAGGGCTTGAGTATGATAAAAATTAGACTTTTATGGGGATCAGTGTAATTGTGAAGTTTTTCAAGGTTTAGAATGCAAATTTTACAAAGAAAACACATTTTAAAAAGGTTTGGGGGCTCAATGCAAAACTTCAGGACTTAATTGCAAAGAAAACATGAATGCAGGGGCTTAAATGTGAAGAAATGAATATTGATGAACGGATCATGAGAAAAATAGAACATGTAAGGGATCATATGCATTTTTTACAGAAATAACAAAACAAATAAAAGCTTATTAAAACTTTAGGGGTTTAAACATAAAAAAGGACCAAATAATAATAAACTAAGGACCTAATTGCAAACTACCAAAAACCTGAGGACCTAGACTTAAACTATTCCCTTCGAAGTTCACCGACACTCCAATCTCCAACGATGGCCCTGGCAAGTCACTAGTGGCGGCAGGGCAGTAGAGGGACTCTGGTGATGGTCGGGGAAGTTGGAGGGAGACACGATGAGTCTTCATGAGGTGTCGAGTGAGTCTGGCAGGGCCTGGGGTGCTCTCCCTATCTCGGGCACCGATGAAGAGTCATGTCGGCATCGAGGAAGACGGCCGTGTAGTTGTAGCGGTGGTCCAACGGTGGAAAGGCGTAGGCGACGATACGAGAGGCATGGTGGTGATGAGGCAAGCATTCCAGAGGCATCAGGCAGCTTCGTGAGCGAGGGGATCGTCCACCCTGTCTCCCTGTCAGCGGTGATGGCGATGATGGTAGTCAGGGCATTGCGGCAATCCAGGCGACGGGACGAAGGCTCTCTAGAGTTCAAGGGAGCCTAAGGATCGTCGGGGATGTGCGTGGAGGTTACATTGACGCTCGGAGGGTGGAGATTTTCTTCTACTAGCGAGGAGGGTTGTAGCAGTGACGACTGCGGCAAGTGGCGCCGAGGTGCTAGTGGCGATGTCCTGGTCACTAGAGGCCAGGTAAGCCCCTCCTGAGCAATGGGGCTCAGGGAGGAGAAGGAAGAAGAGGGAGGAGAGGCCCTAGGGGCCTCTTCCCAACTCCAGAGGCCATTGGCCTTGCTGGTGGTGGTGAACCAACCACTGGAGAGAGTGAAGGCAGTGCGTAGGGGAGACGTCCCCGGTGAGACGTGACCAAAAGCCTAGGGTGAATCTCACAAACCTAAAGGGACGTGGTGCAAAACTAAAAAGGGGAGGAAAATCACCTGGGTGAAGGCTGGGCTGTCGTCCCTACGGCGGCGATGTCCTTCGGTGATTGCTCTGATGACGATTGTTATGGAGGTTGGAGTTGCGAAAGGATGGGAGGAGGGCTCTGGAGATGGGGGAATTGCAAGAGAAGGTTCTCTATGTGTTCTCGTGGGGGGAAGGATTGGTCTCCAAAACGGTGGGTGAAGGGCAGTTGGCGACAGGCTTTTCTCCGGTGAGGCCTTTCTGAACCCTTGTTCCTCCTCCGTAGTGGGTTTTTATCGCTAGGAGAGGGGAGGAAGTTGTGGAATGTGGCTGAAGGCAGTTGATGTTACCTGGGGAAGGAGGGATGGAGGGAGTGGATGTAGTTGGGATCACCGAAGATGCTGGGATGTCGCCGACGGTGAGGGTTGGTCGCCAGAATTATTTTCTCTGGTTTCCTAAATTTCTAGATTGTATGAATGAAATTGTGTTGGGCTTGGGCCTAGAAATGGTCTTTTGGATTTATTTTTTTGTTTTAGTGGTTTAATTTTGGATTAATTTGATGATTAATGATTAATTTGAGATTTAGGATGGATTTATTTGTGTTTTAACCTTTTAAGTTGATTAAGGTTTTACATAGTGATTTAATTTAATTAAATGGATTACTTTAGTTTTAAATGGATTAAAATGGTTTTGGGTTTTGGATTTTAATTAAGATTTCTTTTTAGTTAAATTAGGGTTTTTGTGTTTTAATTAGAATTTTGAGTCTAATTTAGGGTTCTTAGATTTTAATTAGGGTTTTTTGGATTTTAATTAAAGTTTTGAGTTTAAATTAGGGTTTTTAGCTTAATTAAGTGACTTCATATTAGGGTTTTTAGGGTTTTGAGTTTAATTTAGGTTTGTTTCTTGAATTTAAATGGATTAAAGTGGTTTAAATGGATTTTATTTGATTTTGACTTTAATTAGGGTTTTCTCTTGATTAATTTGGATGTTAAGTGCATTAAAGTGGATTTTGTTTAATTTTGGTTTTAATTAGGGTTTTAAGTGGATTTTATTTGATTTTTACTTTAATTAGGGTTTTAAGTGTTTTAAATGAATTTGGTTTGGTTTGGATTCTTAATGGTTGGTTTTGCTTTGATTAGGTTAGAGTAAGTTTGTGTGGGCTTAAGGGTTTAGGATTTTGGAGGATTTAGGGTTTAGGTGTGGTGGTTGCAACCACAGCATCTTTCTAAAGGAGCCTGTTGCCAAGTGACTGCAAAATCGAGGTGTCTACAACAAGATATTGGACTTGTCGACCAAACAGGGATAGTTGATGGATGTCGACTGGGTAGTTACTAGTCCAAAAGAAGGGCCAAAAGAAGATGATAAATGATGGATGTCATCCATGTAGTTAAGGATACTAGCCTTGGTCTTGTCCATCCAAAGCAGAGATATAGGAAGAAGCTAGGGCTTTGTCTGATTGAAGTGTAGTTGCAAAAAGGAGCAAAGTAGATTCCATCCATCCAAAGCGGAAATCTAGAGACAAGGACTTCATCTGATCGGAGCAAAGTCACAAAAAGGAGCAAAACTGGATTCCATCCATCTAGAGCGGAAATCCAAAAACAAGGACTTCGTTTGATCGAAGCAAAGTTACAAAAAGGAGAAAACTAGATTCTATCTGTCTGGAGTGGAAATCTAGAAACAAGGACTTCGTATGACCAAAGCGAAGTCGCAAAAAGGAGCCAACTAGATTCCGTCCATTAAGAGCAAAAATCTAGAAACCAGGACTTCATCTAACAAAAGCGAAGTTGCAAAAAGGGAAAAAACTGGATTTCATTTGTCTAGAGCGGAAATCTAGAAACAAGGACTTCGTCTGATCGGAGCAAAGTTGCAAAAAAGAGCAAAACTACATTCTATTCGTCTAGAGTAGAAATTCAGAAACAAGGATTTCGTTTGATTGGAGCAAAGTCACAAAAAAGGGTAAACTAGATTCCATCCATCTAGAGTGGAAATCTAGAAACAAGGACTTTGTCCGACCAAAGCGAAGTCATAGAAAGGAGCAAGATTGGATTTCGTCGGTCTGAAGCAGAAAGCCAGAGATAAGGACTTCGTTCAACTGGAGTGACATCACAAAAATGAGAGAACTGGATTCCATCAGTCCAGAGCAGAAATCTAGCAACAAGGAGTTTGTTTGACCAGAGCGAAATCGCAAAATAGAGCAAACTCGATTCCATCCATCTGGAGCAAAAATCAAGAAATAAGGACTTCATCTGACCAGAGCAAGGTTGCAAAAAGGAGCAAAACTAAATTCCACCAAAGCGAGCATAACTAGGTTGGAAATATAGAAACAAGGACTTCGTCCTACCAAAGCGAAGTCACAGAAAGAAGCAAACTAAATTCCATCCATCTAGAGCAGAAATCAAGAAACAAGGCCTTCATCTGACTGGAGCAAAGTTGTAGAAAGGAGGAAACTGGATTCCATCCATCTAGAGCAAAAAGCCAGAAACAAGAACTTTGTCTGATCAAAGCAAAGTCGCAAAAGGAGCAAACTAGATTTCATCCGCCTAGAGCAGAAATTTAGAAACAAGG
The DNA here is from genome assembly GCA_024699735.1 of Posidonia australis. Classification (NCBI taxonomy): domain Eukaryota; kingdom Viridiplantae; phylum Streptophyta; class Magnoliopsida; order Alismatales; family Posidoniaceae; genus Posidonia; species Posidonia australis. The sequence continues at coordinate 939 of JAMKQA010047001.1, read as the reverse complement.
ACTTTATTTGAATGGAGGAAAGTCACAAAAAGTAACAAAACTAGATTCCATCTATTCGAAGTGGAAATCTAGAAACAAAGACTTCGTCTGACTAGAGTGATGTCGCAAAAAGGAACAAAATTGGATTTCGTCTATTCGAAGCAGAAATCTAGAAACAAAGTCCTCGTCTGACCAGAGCGAAGTCGCAAAAAGGAACAGAATTGGATTTCGTCTATTTGAAGCGGAAATCTAGAAACAAAGACTTCGTTTGATCGGAGTAAAGTTGCAAAAAAGGAACAAAACTGCAATTCTATAAGAAAGAACAGGCACGAATGCAATCTTCTCAAGCTATTGACTGATGATGGTTCTAGGGCTTCTATGCTCCTACTGGAAATATTATTATTTCTGAGGAACACTGCTAGAGTTTTGGACCATATAAGTTGTCGTTCTGTCATTTCACCACAACTAGGGGTTATGCACAAATTTTGCTGGATTAATTGGCAAATCTAATATTCTAATGGGTTTTTTGACAATATGATGATTTCTAGAGAGCTTGACAACAAATTTTCTGGAACTTGAGGCATTCTAACGCAATTTACTAATGGGAGGAAGGATTACAATTTTGCCAAACATTTTGCACTTTGCCCCTAGGTGTAGTTTCTATCCCAGAATATTGGAGATTCTTAAAATACCTGGTAGCACCCGTTAGATGGCAATTATAACTAGGGGTGGGCACGGTTCGGTTTAGTTCGGTTTGAGACAAAACCACAAACCAAACCATATAATTCGGTTTGAACAATTTTCAAACCGAACCGATCCATTTTATCTATTGAAACCGAACCAAATCGAACCATTCAAAATCGGTTTGGTTCGGTTCGGTTTGTGGTTTAACCATTTGATAAAACATATAGAAAAAAATATAAAATGTTGATTGTGAAAAATGAAAGAATATAACTAGAT
>JAMKQA010047000.1:0-40877 GCA_024699735.1 Posidonia australis | reverse complement strand
GATAACATTATGCAATCCCTAAATTTGGGTACCAGTGAGGATAACTTCAATTGGTTACCCTCCAAGAATAGTATTTTTTCTGTGAAGGCAGCTTACAGGTTATTAAATGATGGAGGTCTTCGCAATCCCTTTTATACATGTTTGTGGAAAAGTAATACCCCTTTGAAAATTAAGCTTTTTTCTTGGTTAGTTATTAAGAATAAGAATTTAACAAAGGAGAATCTGCTCAAGAGAGGCTGGTCAGGTTCTTCCCTATGCATCTTTTGCTCTGCTCATATTGAGAGTAATAATCATCTATTTTTAAACTGTATTTTTGCTAGGAGTATTTAGCGATTTTTCCTGGCTTCTGAATTATACCCTGGTTTTTTTCGAGTTGCAGATCTGTTTCAGTCTTCACCTCATTTAAAATTTTATTTATCATCTCCTGGTCGGACCATGTTACTTCAAATCATTCTCTGGTTGATTTGGAAAGAAAGGAACAATAGGATTTTTCGTAATTCAGTTAGAACATATACTTTTGTCATACATGATATCATCTCACTGATGTAATTTTGGGTAGAAATGCTTGTTTCAGGCTTCGAAAAGTATGAAATGCTACAATATATCTCTGATATGGCTTCACAAATGGTGGAGTCTTCCATCCCCCCTTCTATTCCATCATCCTCAAGAAATCTACCTGAAGAGGATTCTCAGATCAATTTGGAGAATCCTGAGGCGTGATATTGGCCTGTATTTTTATGGAACTTTATCTTCTGATAGTTTTTGATTGGTACTTATTGTTTGGTTCTCAATTCTGATACATTTAAAGTGGGCTCTAAGGCCCGAGGCACTGTAATATTTTTGTCATGACAATGTTCTTACTTGGCATCTGTTGCCTTCGAAATAATAAACTCTTAAACCGTTAACAAAAAACATTCACTAATTCATGGACTGCAAACATCTAGGAGCGAAGTCAACTGTAGATCGATTGATTAGACTCCACACGACTTACTGGGATAAAAACAGTAAATATTGGACTCTTAAGTTGCAGCCACCCAACATCACTCCGTTTCCATTCCTCCTCCGTCACCCTCCATTCCTCCTCACCTTTGGTCCTTCACGACTCCATTGCCGGTCCTCCACCTTTAACCTTCCATAGGCTCCACCTCCGGTCTATTTGTCCTTCATTCCGTCAGACCGTCTTCGACCACCACCATCACTCCTGTTCTTTTTTTCGTCGAACGTTAGTCTTCCACCTCTAGTCCATCTTCCATTCCGTGAGACCGTTGACCACTACAACATCACCATCACTCTTTTCCTCCTCTCTACCAAACATGGGTCTTCCACACCTCTAGTCCATTCACCTTCTATTTTGCCAAACCGCTAACGACCACTGCACCACCATTACTCCTTTCCTCCTCTTCACCAGACACTACTCTTCCACCTTGGGTCCATCCTCCATTCCTCCAACGCATTGACCACCACGACCCCACCATCACTCCTGTCTTCCTCTCCGTTGAACGTTGGTCTTCCACCTCTTGTCCACCCTCCATTCCGCCAGACCATCGACCACCACGACACTACCATTACTTCTTTTCTCGTCTCCTTCGATTCTACACTGCCAGTCCACTACCATCTGCCGATCCACCATCAAGTAGAGGTCGTCTTCTTCTTCTTAAAGGTCTTGAGTTGTATGTTAATTATTTTAAAAGTTTTTTCATAATTAGTTAAGTTAAATTTTTCTAAGATTTCATATTTATACTTAGTGCTTACTAGTTACTAATTTTTTTGGTCTTGTTTGATCATATTTTAAGTTAGTTGTTTTTCATTTATGGATAAGTTCTTGATAAAAAGTTAAAAAAAAAATCAATGGAGAAACTAATGATAGTCATAATTCTTAAAAGAAAAGTGTGTAGAGTTAAATCTATATGCTATTCCTTCTGATCTTGGTTTAAGGCAACCACTATCTAGTTATCTCTTCAATGATTAAGATAAAATTCAAAAGGTTTATTTACAAAGACCATGTTTTCAACCTCATCAGCAAAATTTTCCTTTCCAGTTTATTATTGATCAAAATTGAGAATTTTTGTCAACTTCGTTTGATCAATATTCTACTTGGTCAGAGTATAGTATTGCCAAGGATGCTATTTTTTGTCTCATTTGCTATCTCTTCAGGTCACCTAATATGAAATCTAATGTAGTTGTGAACACATGTGAAATAGCATCCTTGGCAATATAAAAGATTTTTACAAACAACTACTGAGAACATTTATTTTCTTTTGAAAATTGACTTACCTTTTTGTGGACATGATAAATCATAGAATTTAAGGAATTAAGGAAACTATTTGGAATTATGGAGACATTTTACTCTTCTCTATGAAGAGTACATAAATATGTAGGATAATGTTGTTAGAAATGATAATCTAATTTCATCTAATATTTAAAAGGAGATTGTTAATTGTTGTGCAGTAAAAACAACCAATCTTTTTGTTAATTAGGTCAAGGATACATATTTCTCTTTATTGGTTGATAAAGCACGTGATATTTCTAACAAAGAATAAATGACAATTGTATTGAGTTTTCTGAACAAGAAGAGTAGAGTAATTGAAAAATTCTTGTAATTTGTTCGTATTACTAACACAAAAACTATAACTTTGAAGGCTACAATAGATGAGTTATTTTCAAAACATGAACTTACTTTGTTAAGTATATGAGGTCATTGTTATAATGGAGCTAACAATATAGCCAATAAATTTCATGGATTGCAAGCTTTAATATTGAATGAAAACAAGTTTGTAATTTATATCCAATGTTTAACTCATCAACTCTAACTAGCATTAATTGCTTAGACAAAAAAAGAATCTCACATGAATGTTCTCTTTTTTGTAGTAACTAGTGTGGTAAATATTATTAGATCTTCATTTAAATGATGTAATATGCTAGGAGTAGCAACTTATTGAGGTTAATAAAGCACTTGAAAGTGGTGAACTTTCCAAAAAACGAGGTTTAAATCAAGAGACTTCATTGCAACGCGTTGATAATACATGATAGGGTTTACATTATACTTCTTTAGTGAGTTTAATAGCCATGTTATCTGTAGTAGTACATGTTCTTGAAATTATTAAGATAGATGATTTGAAGGGAGAGTAAAAGCTTGAACCTAATATTCTTTTGTGAAGTTTTAAATCTTTTGATTTTTTTCTTAGTTTCCATTTGATGGAGAAGATTTTAGCAATTACATATATTTTATCACAATCATTATAGAAAAAAGACGAGAATATTATGAATGCTATGCACTTAGTGTTGACATCAAAAGAATGACTACAAAATTTGGGAGATGGTGCTTGGGATGATTAGTTTCTTTATTTTGTGTAAAACATAAAATTAACGTTTCTAAGATGAAAGATAAATACATACGTGAAAGTCGTCCACATAGAGAAGCAGAACAAACAACAAACCTTCATCATTATTGTGTTGAATTGTTTTATTATGTCATAGACGTCCAACTTCAGGAGTTCAACAATTGTTTCACATAAGCAAATATAAAGTTGTTATTTTATATGGTATCTTTAGATCCAAGTGACTCATTCAAGGTAATAAGTTGATCCATGTAGTAGAATTTTATCCCATGAACTTTTCTTCAAATTATCTTTTATACTTTAATGACGAGCTTAACTTATATCTTTATGACATACGTCATGATAATGAATTTCTTAGTTTAAAAGAAATTGATACTTTAGCCAAGTAGGTGGTTTCCAAGAAAAAGATATCTTGTATCTTTTAGTTTATTTGCTTATTAAGTTGTTATGAACATTATCAATTGCTACAACGATTGTGAAGAGGTATTTCCTGCAATGACTATTGTTAAAATAAAATTATGGAATCGAATAGATGATCTTTGGATAAATGATACTTTGATTACTTACATTGAGAATAATATAATTGATAGCATTAGTGATATGACAATAATATAGTGCTTGCAAAATATGAAGCCTTATTGAGGACAATTGCAATATTTTTTTAAATTTTTAGATTGTAATGATAATATGTTATATTTGTTTGAAAATTTTATAAAAGTACTATATTTATTAGTAGCTCTCGTTGATTTGAATTCTTGGCTTTGGCATTACAAACATCAAGCTATCCATTATTTGTTTTTGTTTCTTTACCTTTTTTTTATTGTTGTACAATTGAATCTTATCATTTGATAATACACTACTCCATGTTAAATGGTAGGCATACTTCACATATATAAATTAAAAAGGAAAAGAAGAGAAAAGATAAGAGTGAGTGCAACATACACCTTTTAGACGATAAAACTATGACCATATATCTTGGCCATTTGGGATGACGATTAGTAAAAGGGCATTCGCTTGTTTAGAGATTCACTAACTAATTTGTATCATGCACGGAATGCAACATGTTTTAATCAACAAGTTATTGTTGAATGGTTTGAACAACAGTAACTCATATGACTTATGTCTTAGATACTACTAAATACAAATTTTGGACGCAATATTATTATGACTATATATGAATTGAATTGAGAAAAAGAAAAATTATTTCTAATTAAAGAAATCTATCGTTAAGCTTAATTAAAATTAAACGTTTACATTCCAATGATTTTCAATTGATTTGATCTTTGTTTAAAAGATAATTGCTTATAAAATTTATTAGGATACACATTTAGTCGTAAAATTCAAGGTTCTAACTATAAAATAGAAGTAGTTTTTATTGGATCTTGGATTATATTTGATGCAAAATTTTAAGGGTTCCAATTTGTTTGACTCGCTTTTAAAATCAATTAATATGTTTAGTTCAAATTTGAACTTTATTTTTTTAAATTTGGTATATGTATAAATAGTCAACTCGATGTGAAATTTAAGGTATCTTATGGTAGGTCGACTTTAGATAAGCAATTAGACTTTAGGGTCCACTTGGAACTATCTACTATAGGAATAGATTCTGGGTCCATTCTAGAAGCTTGTTTCTATGTAATTTTGTAGAAATTAACTTCTAAACTACCTTAATGGTAAAAGTTGTATTTGTAATATTTGTGACCTTGAAGGTGCATGTCTCTCGTGCGTTTTGTTTGCTTGTGCAAGTGGTATATTTGGTTGGCGTGTTCAAGTCGCACACCTGAGTCCTGCTTGTAGTCCTTTGGCAACAACTTGTGTGTGATTACTCGATCGTTCGACAACGACTTGTGTGTGGTTGTTCAATAGTGATTTGCTTGTGGATTATTTGATCATATGACAACGACCTACTTATGGTCGTTCAGCTGTTCAATAGTGGTTTGTTTATGATCGTTTGATCATTAGACGATCAACTTGAGGAGGATTTGTCAAGTGATTACTGATTAGTATCTTATGTAGTGTCTTTCTAGATGTATAGTTGATCGAGGATTATTGTGTAATAGGAGCCTTAAGTAAGATTTAAGATTTATAATGGAATATGAATGTTTGGATTTTAATAATAATTGAAGAAAGTGATAATCTTGATTGAGTAAGATTTTATGATCATTTGAAACTTAAGTTAAAGTGGTGAATGCCAATTGGATCTTTTGTGCAAGTATTATGTGTATTTTATTAAGTGAGTGTTTCTTGAGTGACTCTTAGGCTTTAAAGTAGAGTTTGCATGTGAAGAATACAATGTCATGTATATCATTTACCTTGAGGAGTGAGACTTGATAAGAATTTAAGAATATTATAAGGCAACATTCGTTCCTTTTGTCGATTCTATTTAAGAAGAGAAGAAATGAGATGAGAAGGAAAAGAAGATGAGGAGACAACTAGGAAGAGAGAGAGAGAGAGAGTTCCCAAGAGAGGGAGAGGGTTGTTTCTTGCCGTGTGGAGGTGATGATGAGGCTCTTTAGCGTTTTAGTCAACTCAGGTGGTGGTTCCAACAGGTTTGGAGTGTCAAAGGTTGTGTTAAAAAGAAGGTAAGCTTGATAGTGGTTGTATGTTAGTTCCTCCTTCTCCATGCCTTGCACGTTGCTAATTCGTGATTGTTTGATGTGTGATTACTGTTGGAGAGCCCCAGAGGTTGTCGGAGATGACAATCAGTCGATGGAAGAGCTTTGTTGGCCGAAGGTTTTGTGTAGTGGTTAGAGCTCCGACAAGCTTAGATTACCAACGGATTTGTTGGGTTCTTTTTAAACTCAAGGTACATATCCTTATAGAGAGCATGATTTAGGGACTTAATCATTGATTCATAGTTGTTTCTTGGATTTTAGTTGAGTACTCGAATCTAAGAATTTGATTCAAGTCATAAATGGATTGCATGTTGATTTCATGGGTTCTTCTCTATTTAGTATCTTGCTGCAACTCAATTTACTGTTGGACATTGTTTGTCTTTTTTTTTAAATATCTTGAGCAATAGATATCAGATTTCAATAATTTTAGATGCATTGGATAGATAACTTCAAGATCTTGAATTTGGTATCTTAAATAGAATTTTATGGATGCATATGATGTCCTAAATGCATAATTTATTATAACAGATTTTCTCTGAAATTCTGCTTACAATTTGACCATGTTTGCTCTTTTTACTTGTATCATGAGTTTTAGTGTTCATAACTGCATGAGACTTATTCCATTAAATAGAGGACTTGGTAAAATTCAAGTTGGTGTAGGATATTAGTGACTTTGGTTGAGTTTAATCTTTCTTTTGCATGACTTTCTTAAGGATATCTTTGCAATAGGTTTAAGGAGATCTTTCTTCTTTGTCACTTCTCTATCTTGAATTCTAGAGGTTGTATTATTATGATTTTAGTTTTATTACAAAGTAGAATTCCAAATCTTCATAATGGTATATTTTATCCATTATTTTAGTTGATAATGATATTCTGAACGTACAATTTTCAATAGCAGTCTCTTAAATATCTGGTTCTGAGATTTTAATTTGGAAAGTTGTGATTCTTCTTTTTGTCATATGTTGAGTATTGAATGTTAGATTTAGTAAAATTAAGTATGTTAGGAAGATATTTTCGATATCTTTAATTTGATGTATAGTATGAGATTTTCTGAATGCGTTTGATATCCTAAATACTTGAACAATTATAGTAGATTTCTATTGTATTTCTATTTTTTGGGAACGACCTTATTACATTATTTTAATCATATCTCAAACTCTAATTATCACATTCATGTGAAATCTATTTTATTGTAAAGTAGACATTCTAATAGATATATAACATCATATATTTCTAGATTAGTTTGTTGCTGAAAAAAGTGATTTTCAGTAGCAAATGTTTGTGAGAAGCATTTGGCTCGCACATTTTGGCATTGAATAGCATAAAGTAGTAACTTATTGTGTTGGCTTGTATTTTGGTTTTATTTATGAAGTTTAAATATTTTTCTTGAAAGTGATTTAGAAGATGATAAAAAGAGATTTAGATGATTTACTCAATGGTTTTCTATTTATGGAAACCATTAGGTTGAATGGTTATGATGGAGAATCTGGGAGATACGATACCTCTAGATAGTCGATCATAAAACTAAGGTTGAGGTCTAGGAACTAATAAGCTAAAGAATTGTGTTGGTGAGACCAAGGGATATAATGATACTCCTATGTGGTCGAATACAAGGCCTAGGTTAAGGTTCAAGGACCAAAAGACTCTAGGGATTGTGTTGGCAAATCCAAGGGATACGATACCTCTAGGTAGTCGATCATGAGACAAAAGGATGAGATTCAAGTGTTAGGTGTTGGTAATGTCAGGAGATATGAAACTTTAGTTGGCCTAGGCATTGAGACTTAAGACATCGAGAGGGTGAATTTTGTGAGTATCGATTAGAGCATGATATAAACGTGCATTGTTTTTGGTGATATCCTATAGTAGACAAACGTGAGGGTTCTTCAATGAAAAGAGACTCAAGATGGAAAAGTTCCTTTACAGAATAACTCGTCTGTGGCAGTGTAGTGCACTTTAGCGATTATTTGTGGGCCAATGTTAATTGCTTGACATCAGACAATGTGACACATTATATTCGGTTTAATGATAAAATGTATCATGTTTTTTGTGATTTGGTTATTATGGCTTTGATAATTTGAAAAGCTCAGTGTACCTAATTTTAATAGATAGAGTAGGATGGCTTTGAGATGTATGTCTTAAAGTTTTATATGCATACTTCTGGTTTGATTTTGATTTACTGAGTTTTGTTGCCTAAGTGGGCTTTGGGGTGGACTGCAGAGAGAAGATTTAGTACGTTTGGTGTGTTGGATTCACACGTTCGTAGTGTGCATTTAGTGTGTGTTTTGATCGATTTGTGGTTTGTCCATATGACTTAGGTCTTTTGATGCATGCCAATATGACTAGGATGCATCGTGATTTTAGAGGTTTTATGCTTATTATATCAATATTTGTGATGCATGGTTTTAACTGTTGTTGAACACTTACTTAGAGATTTTCAGTTGTTTTTTTGTTTTAGATTTTTGACTAATGGATTTTGTAGATTTTGCATGTTGAGATGGCACGTCTTGCTTACACGTTTTACCTACGTATTTTGTGCAGTTTCTAGTGTTTTTGTAGTGATGAGTTCTGCCTTAAATTGTGTTTGATTTTATGTTTTTATTGGATGTGTATTGGATTACTTCCATGTGTTCAATTTGTATTTTATAGGTGTAAATTAGAAATTAGATATTTTACTAGTACGTATAGAGTGAGAGTCATTCAACCACAAATCAAGGATCGTAGATAGACATTTGTTAAAAAGTAATTATTGATGTTTAAGGATTATTAAATTTGAATTTGGATCCTATAATATGATATTGTTTCAAAAAAAAAACATGTAAATTTATTAAGAATATGACGACCAAGATCGTTACGGTAATGAATGTTGAAATACTTATTTCTCTTGTAAATAGTAATGGTAAAAATTTGTATATTACTAAAATGTTAAGGTATTTTAGAAATAAAAACTCTTTAATCTCAACTTCTACTGGAAGTAGTAGTTATAGATCTCCTCCTACAAAATCGTCCTTCATTCACTAATGGGCTTAGAAGTTGATGGCTTCTCCTACAAACTGGGGTTTGTCCATATTGGATCAATCAAAAGTGCAAGTCAAGTTGGTTTAGATTAATCAATGAGAAGATTTGATGTTCGACTGATTTGTTCGGTGCATAGCCACTGGTTTTCCAAATCCTCTTCACAACGACTCCTTCCTCCTTCCACCTTCCACCTTCCAATGGTGGCTGTGCTCATCTCAAAGAGCGTTCCATTGGTCTCGGTTGTTCTTCTTAGCTCCTCCCTTTAGGGTCATTTCAACGATACCCATCTGCATCTCCGGTGTCGACCTCCTTCCTCAGTTTTCATGAATTTTATTCCCTTGGAAATGGTTGATGTAATTTCTTCAGCTTGTTTAGTGAAACAAACGGAATTTTCTGGAAAGAAGGGGTCCACTTTAGATTTCGAAACGAGAATCATAGGCCGGAGGCCACAACTTGGACACATGTGATGCGAATGCGATCCTCTACTGGATTGCCCCCTTTCCACTAGGACGCCTGAGATCTTATGTAAACATTCTACTTGTTGAAAGCACACCAAGACAAAAAGGAAGTGCTCTAAAAACAAATGACTGTAGGCAGGCAGGGGGTCAAATTATGATTTGATGGATTTCTTATGTAAGAAATCGTGTGGAGGATCTGGATAGGTTTCTGTGGGCCCCTGCTCCGTTTCTACGCCCACACTTGCCACGGTGTTTGGTTTGATGCCTTTTGGTCCTCATGTAAGGCCGCACCAGTCCTTTTTCTTTCTCTTGCACCACCACCAATCCCTCGCCACCAGAGCATCTGCTGCTGCTGCTCTTTGCCTCTTCCACCACCCTCCTCACTCTCCAATGAAAGAATTACGGCTTCCGTAACAAGCAGCAGGAAAACCCTCGCGTTGGCATCAAAGGTACGATTTTTTTTCTCCCAATTCTCTCCTGTAAACAAGCACATGGTGCTGACCAAAGCCCTTACTAAGCTAGGAGGAGGAGGAGAACCCAAGGCACCTTTCTGTGTTTGAGGGATGGCTTCTGGGAGCAGAGGGAGAGCTGCCACTCCCCACACGCTGTCGTCCGGTGGGAGCAACGTCCGGGCCGCCCAGACGGCGGACTTGGTGAGCAAAGCCGTTGCCCAGTACACGATGGACGCCCAGCTCCACGCGTTTTTCGAGCAGTCTGGTGAGTCGGGTAAGTCCTTCAAATACACCCAGTCCATCCGGACACCCTCGGAGTACATTCCTGAACAGCAAATCACAGCTTACCTGTCACGAATTCAGCGAGGTGGCTACATCCAGCCTTTTGGCTGCACAATTGCCATTGATGAATCTACCTTTTGTGTGATTGCTTACAGCGAGAATGCTATCGATATGTTGGACTTAACCCCACAATCTGTGCCTATCCTTGATAGAAAGCCTGAGTCCCTCTCGGTGGGTACTGATGTGAGGACCCTTTTCACCTCATTGAGCGCTCTCCTGCTCGAGAGGGCAGTTGGTGCCCGCGAACTTACCCTTATGAATCCGATTCGGATTCATTCGAGGAATTCGGGGAAAGCTTTCTATGCAATTTTACATAGGATTGATGTTGGCATTGTGATTGATTTGGAGCCTGCTCGGTCAGAGGACCCTGCACTTTCGATCGCTGGTGCTGTCCAGTCACAGAAACTTGCTGTTCACGCTATCTCACGGTTGCAGGCTCTGCCTGGCGGAGATATCAAGCTCCTCTGTGACACAGTTGTGGACCATGTTAGGGAGCTCACAGGATATGATAGAGTCATGGTCTACAAGTTCCATGAGGATGAGCATGGGGAGGTTGTTGCAGAGAGTAAAAAGGATGATTTAGAGCCTTATATAGGTCTCCATTACCCTGCCACAGACATACCTCAGGCCTCGAGATTCCTATTTAAACAGAACAGAGTTAGGATGATCGCTGATTGTCGTACAACTCCTGTCCGCATGATTCAAGATGAGAACCTGTTGCAGCCACTTTGCCTTGTTGGATCCACGCTACGAGCTCCACACAGTTGCCATGCACAATACATGACTAACATGGGCTCGATTGCCTCTCTTGTTATGGCTGTTATCATTAATGGGGGTGAAGAGGAGGGAACAAGGAAGTCGATGAAGCTATGGGGTCTTGTTGTTTGTCATCATACTTCTCCGAGATGCATTCCATTTCCATTGCGCTACGCATGTGAGTTCCTCATGCAGGCTTTAGGCCTTCAGCTTAATATGGAGCTTCAGTTGGCCTCCCAATTATCTGAGAAACACATCTTAAGAACTCAGACCCTTCTGTGTGATATGCTTCTTCGGAATTCTCCAACTGGAATTGTTACACAAAGTCCTAGCATAATGGATCTTGTGAAGTGTGATGGTGCAGCACTGTATTACCAGGGTAAGTACTGGCCACTTGGTGTGACCCCTTCTGAGACACAGATTAAAGATATTGTGGGGTGGTTATTGGCAAGCCATGGAGACTCCACAGGCTTGAGCACAGACAGTTTGGCCGATGCTGGGTACCCAGGTGCTGCTTTCCTTGGGGATGCAGTTTGTGGTATGGCGGTGGCTCGCATCACCCGAAGAGACTTTTTGTTTTGGTTTAGATCCCACACAGCAAACGAGATAAAATGGGGTGGTGCAAAACATCATCCCGAAGATAAGGATGATGGGCAGCATATGCACCCTCGTACATCTTTTAATGCCTTTCTGGAAGTAGTGAAAAGTAGGAGCCTTCCATGGGATAATGCAGAGATGGATGCTATACACTCATTGCAGATTATTTTGCGAGACACTTTTAAGGATGCTGCTGATGGGGCTAATAATTCAAAGTCTCTGGCCAATCCTCAGTTTGATGACTTGGAGCTGCAAGGGATAGATGAGCTCAGCTCGGTTGCTAGGGAGATGGTCAGGCTAATTGAGACGGCAAATGTACCAATTTTTGCAGTTGATTCTGATGGATACATTAATGGTTGGAATGCAAAAGTTGCCGAGTTGACAGGACTCGCAATCGAGGAGGCCATGGGAAAATCGCTGGTTCAAGACGTTGTATTCAACGAATATGCAGAAGTTGTTAACAAACTTCTATTCCATGCTCTGAGGGGTAACTAATCTCCTTGTTTCATTTATTACCTTTGTGTGTATGTTCTATTATTTTACATGTGGCTGGTGTTTGGGTACAGGAAGCCTGCTTCACATAATTCAGAAAGAGCATCTAACATGATCAAATTCATGCAGGTGAAGAAGATAAAAACATGGAAATAAAGCTGAAGACATTTGGTCCTCAAGAACAAAAAAATGCAATTTATGTTGTTGTAAATGCTTGCGCGAGCAAGGATTACACAGACAATATTGTTGGTGTGTGCTTTGTTGGCCAAGACATTACTGGGCAGAAAGTAGTTATGGATAAGTTTATTCAGATTCAAGGTGATTACAAGGCTATTATACATAGTCCTGACCCTTTAATCCCCCCCATATTTGCTTCAGATGAAAACACTTGTTGCTCAGAATGGAATACAGCCATGGAGAAGCTTACTGGCTGGTCAAGAGAAGAAATGACAGGGAAGCTGTTAGTCGGAGAGGTGTTTGGTGGTTGCTGTCAACTGCAGGGTCCAGATGCCTTGACAAAGTTTATGATTGTCCTCCACAATGCAATTGCAGGGCAAGAAACAGACAAGTATCCGTTTACATTCTTTGACAAGAATGGAGCATTTGTTCAAGCTCTCTTAACAGCAAACACAAGAAGTAACGTGGTTGGAAAGGCTACTGGAGCATTTTGTTTCTTGCAGATTGCTAGTCCTGAACTACAGCAAGCTCTTAAATTGCAGAGACAGCAGGAGAAGAAATGCTTCGCAAGATCGAAAGAATTAGCCTATCTATGCCAAGAGATTAAAAATCCTCTGAGTGGAATAAGGTTTTCAAATTCACTGTTGGAGATAACTGACTTATCTGATGATCAGAAACAGCTTCTTGAAACCAGTACATCGTGTGAGAGCCAGATGCAGAAGGTTATAAAAGATGCTGACTTGGATAGCATCGATGATGGGTGAGTTTTCTAATTAGCAAAATTATTCTTATGCATTTACTTTTATACAAATCACCATGGACATGTTTTTTTTATCTTAGAGATTGCATGTTCCTTTTCTTGCGAGTATGAGTGATGATATCTGGTACTTGGAGATCATTTGGTCAACATTTATCATGTAGAACCAGTACATCCATGGTTGTTGCCAAGTTATATTTGCCACTTAAAATAAAACCTCATCGAACTCGAACAGTCACAACCATTCAAAGGAACTGTAGTACACTTAAGAATGGTAATGGTTAATCAAGAGAAAAGGGAGAATGAAAGCAGTATACTACTATTATTACTACAAATACACAAAAATAACATGCATTATAATCTTAATACACTTAGCTCAGTGAATATCTGAGAGGTGTCGTTTTACTCAAAGAACCAAATTAAAATGTACTTCTGCATTTCATGACATACATGCTTATTTTTTAGGTACCTTTCTATGTATACATCTTTGGCAAAAATAGGGAAACAAGATAGCAAATGAAGTGGGAAAGTGATCATTTCAAAGGTGACTGACCTCTTTAAGATCATGGTATCAACTTCCTGACATGATTTTCAACTGTACTTCTAGAAATACCCCACGTCGGGCCATGTCGGTGTATTTCGATCCATGTCGGTGATCTATCGGTCCATGTCGGTGGAAACAAAGTAAAAATCCTATATTTTGTGACTTTAAATATGCCTCTCTTTTTTTTGCAAAGCTACTTTAAATATGCCTTATTAACTTGTAAAACTCCTTCTGTTTTAGCATTTTATTTACATAACAACTTACACTATGATATTTAGAATGTTAATATATGAATTCTATTTACTAATATATCAACCGTTTTTATATTCCATAATGCTTCATTTTGTATAGACATTATATGTCCTTATTATATGTTTAAACTATAAATTTAAAGACATAGAGATATGTATTGCTGCTCACTTTAACATATCGTAGAGTTTCAAATCGAAAATCACAGTTTTTAGTGGATTTCCATTTTTTATCATTTTTCCTTAGATATTTTCACCTATGTCCGACACACTTCCTATTTTGTAAGGATTGATGTCGACATGAAACCAATGTTTGGAATCATGCTTGAGATGCCTCTTCATGAAGAGTGTATGCTACCAATCAGAGTTATTACATTTAAATGAAACCAGACCTTCAAAATGTCCAATAATGAACTCCCAACTGCATTATTTCACATACCACACTCACTAAAGAAGGTGAGTGTTCATCACATGTTTGATGTTTCCCATTTTTCATGCATGAATTCATATAATGTAACAATATAATAATGATGGTGTGGAAGGCTACATTTTGTTGATTGTTTGGTTCCTCCCCAAGTTCAAACAACACTTACACAAGAAGAATGAGAAAAAAAAAAGGTATATGAAATTGAACAAAAAAAAATAGATTTGAGTTTTATGAAATCATAAGATAACTTGTTGATTGTATGTAAAGTAAAAATGTTTGTTATGCGTACTAAGGTACAAAGAGGATACCTTCATGTGTCTTTACAACATGTGGGAAATTCATAATATGTGGGCAGTTAGATCAGTAATTTGCCTTCATTTTTTTATGGCTATTTGCACCATCAGCATATCATTATTTCCATAAACAAGTAAGGAGAAGATTTCCATATAAAGTGTACTAGGCGGGTTATTTTGTCCCTCAAGTGTCTTTTAGGTGTAGAATGGCTCTCTTTTTTTGCGCAGAGTTGCTTTCTCCATTAAGCCTGGCTTTATTAGTTAGAAATTAATCTCAAGCTGGTAGCTTGTTTAGAAAGGGAGTAGAACATGACATGAATTTTGTGAGAGGGTATTACAATGTAGAAATAGAGTTATTTGTGTGGCAGCAAGGCGTTACGACATGCCAGAAGAGTCAATAGGGCCAGAAGACAATCTTAGTCCTTAGGGAAGTGTTGTCAAAGGATTTGATACATAGACTTAAAAAAAGCCATTCAACGGTGCCAAATAATTAAAAAGATTCCTGATGCCTACTTATCTATTGCTATATCTTGTGCTGATGACTTCACATCTCAATTTTATTGCATGTAGTATTTTTCTGGTTATCTTAACCAATCCATCGTTTTATATAGGCATGTTCTTGTATGCTGCAACATCTCACTTATTTCTCTGTATATTAGCAGCTCCCTGGTGCTTGATAAGAGGGATTTCTTTATTGGGAATGTTATCAATGCAATTGTTAGCCAAGTGATGATTTTGCTAAGGGAAAGGGGCTTAGAACTGATTCGTGACATCCCTGAAGAAATTAAAGTAATGGCTGTTTATGGTGATCAAGTTCGAATTCAGCAAGTTCTGGCTGGTTTCTTGTCAAACATGGTACGATATGCTCCATCTCCAGATGGTTGGGTGGAGATTCAAGTCAGGCCAAGTTTGAGGCAGGTTTCTGAAGGAACAGAACTTGTGCATCTCCAATTCAGGTTGGTTGAATTTCTTCTCAATTGTCTTTTCCTGATTGCAAGCAAATACTTTCTAAGAGTAGGCATATTGTTTATTTAATTGTATCTCTAAATGATTCTATGCCTTTCTTCCCAACTACAGTTTTTATTTTATGCAGTAATATGATTTTAGTTGATGTTGTACATTGTGTTAAGTTAAGTTCTAAACGACATTCAGCCTTCTTAGACACTTGGCCGATTTGCTTAAATTTTATTATTTCCAGTTAGGCTGATTTTGCCCCATGGAATTTATTGAAAATATTAGTCTCGTATTGCATAGTAAGAAAATATTCCAAGCTTAATATCTGGTCAACCTAATATGATTAAAACTCCCCCTCAAGCTGCAATATATATAACAGTCATTCTCAACTTGTTATACATAGTAGAAAAGGATTTAGGACCCAACTCCTTTATGGAAACATCAGCAGTTTGATCTAGGGAGTGAGTAAAAGAAGTGCAAATTTTCTTGCTCATGACAGCTTCGCACATAAAAAGACAATCAACCTCAAGTTGTTTTGTCTTGTCATGAAACACAGGATTTCCAACAATAAAGATTACAACTTGATTATCACAATACGTAGGCATAGGCTCTTCAATTGCAACACCAAACTCTTGTGACAAGGTCTTTAGCCACATGATCAAAGACGTTGTATGAGCTGTTATAGCCTAATATTCTACCTTAACACTAGTGCAAACAACTATTGTCTAGTTCTTCCTCCTTCAAGTAAGACGGTTGCCTCCAACATAAGTACAATAACCTGTATTACATTACTGTTCCTGTCACATTGATAGCCAACATGACTAACATCAGAATATGCCTTAACACATAGATAACCATGTTTTCTAAACAAAAGCCTCTCACCAAGAGAACCTTTTACTTACTTCAAAATGCCAAAGTAGCTTCCTAGCAAACACGTGGTTTGTCGATAAAATGGTTAATAACACTAATTGCGAAGGAGATATCTAATTGATTGACGTTAAGATAAATAAGTTTCCCAACAAAACATCTATATTGAGACTTACTTCCATAAGTTTTCCTTCATCTTCCTCCTACATCTATGAAAAAAAATCAACCAACTTGGAGACAAGTAAAGCTACCTTTGGGAGCAAGTCAAGAGCATACTTTCCCTGTGAAAGGAAAACTTGAGCTTTGGTATGAGTTATCTCTATCCCTAAGAAATAATGAAGACAACTTAAATCCTTGGTGAAAAAATTGCGCTTAAGGTAAGCCTTTGCTAGCTTTATGCCATTAACATCAATCTCTATCCCTAAGAAATAACAAGGATGACCTAAATCCTTAGTAACAAAATTGTCCTTGAGGTAAGCCTTTCTTTGCTTTATGCCATCAACATCACTATCAAACACATGAATGTCATCAATATAAATTATTAAAACCACAATGCTAAAAGTGCATCGATATACAAATTACATCCCTAGAACCTAAAGGCCTCAATAACCTAACTAAATCTGTCACTGTACCATAAGGCCTTGCTCAAGATCATAAATCACATTCTTTATCAAGGTCACCATAGAGATAGGCATTCTTCATATTAAGTTGGAACATCAACTAGTCTTAATTAACAATCAAAGATAATAGAAAACCAATAGAATTCAACAAGGTAAAGGTCTCAAGATAATCAACACCATAAGTTTGAGTAAAACATTATGTAACAAGTCTAATCTCATAATAGAAGCCAAGGGCCTCAATAACAACAATGCTAAAAGTGCATCGATATACTAATTACATCCCTAGAACCCAAAGGCCTCAATAACCTAATTAAACTTGTCACTATGTGTAACACTTGTAAATTTATTTTGTAATTATTTACATTTTAATGAATTTATTTCTAGATAGGTGTTATTGTTTCGAGATCTGTTTGTGTGATTTTATGATTTTGGACTTGAGTCTCTTGGACCGACTTTTGTTTGTGTGTTCCTATGCGTTGTTGACACTGTGCGTGTGGTACTGTACTTGTGGCCCTATATGTGGGTCTGTGTGGGCCCATATGTGTCTGTGGGCCGGTGGGTGGGATTGGTTGTTGTTCATGCTTGGAGCTTGCGAACAGGCTCGTGCGGGGTGGCTGGTAGCAGGACACGCAGGTGCGCACGCGTCCAACTACCTTGCTGCATGACTTTATAAGCTCAACGCCCGTCCAGTGCACGAACAACTTTTTCCCTCCTTCTTCTCCCCCTCATGCCTTCTCCTTCCCTCCCTCTCCCTCACGACCTCGACAACCTCCTCCACCTCTCTCCTTCCTCTCCCACTGTTGTCACTCTCCTTTCCCACTCATTCTCTTCTCTCCCTCTTTTTCCGTCCTCCTCCATTCTCTTCCCCTGTTTTCTCTACCGGTGGTGCCTGTGAGTGAACTAGAGGTTGGTGACGGCTTAAGGCGGCGCATGGAGTAGCTGAGGTCATGTGGGAAGCGTGTTGGTCACTGGTGGTGGTCGGTGGTTGGTCGGAGAGCGAGTTGGATCGTCGGAGACTCTTTTTAGGTACGTACCTCACTCTATGTTGTAGAAAGTATGAAAATAATAGAAAATGATAGGAATGTATGAAATCTAGGTAAATTTACATTCCTAGAATTTATTGTAAATTTATGATGATTTATGGTGGCATTTATGGTCATTAATGGTATTATGTGGTTTTAGGTCATTTTTAACCCCTGTGGCTTCTCAAATTTATTTCTTCTTGCATGGTAAATGTATTTTGGTTTTGTTTACGTGGATTTGGAGTAAACTCGAGGGTCTACAATATATGTTTTAGTTGAATTTTATGGTACTTGTTTTGGGGGTCCGCCTTTCGGTTTCATTTTAAGCGATTTTGTAAGTAGGTGTCCTAGGTTGTTTTCTGGTTTCGCAAAAAATGGTATTCAAATTTTTTCGATATGCTATTTTTCTGTCAGATTAGGTCCTTCGATCGAAATTTGGTCGGTCGAATCTCCTTGGTCTACCATTTTTGGTTATGAGTGTTGATCGTTGTGCCTAAGTTCAGTGGATCGAATTTATTTGGTCTATCGAACTAGGAATTTTCGATCGACTGGTCTGGTTTTCGATCTGTCATTTTGGGTGCCTGCACCTATTTCGGTCTACCGATTCTAGTCAATTTTCTGATCCAGGAGATTTCGGTATACCAAGTCTCTTTCGATATGTCGAATCATGGTCCAATTGTTTTATAAAATGTGAATTTCGTGGATTTCTGGATTGGTTTGTTTTATCCATTTGAGATGGGATCGTAGGCCAGCAGTGGTGGTCATGTGGGACTCCTGATATGCTATTTTGTCGAGGTTTTGAATAAGTTTCCAAAGATATGAAATGATTTTGAAAATGATTTTCAAAGAGATATGTTAGCCATTTTGGAAAGTGGTTTTCTTGATTTTCTGAGTGTGGGTCGAGACATCGTGGGATTATGTCATCGGGACTAGGGAATGTGACGACATTCTAGGTAGTTCGGCGCATTTCCCTGGTTGAGGTCGGGGGTCGAGATACCTGAGGCTGAGGGTCATCGGATTTTGGAGGTATGAGACTTCCTGACTATAGCCTCGAGGCTAGGGTTGTGGTCCTTGGGTCGAGATATTTTGTAATATGATATTCCTGTTGTCGCTGTGAGAACTGAGGTTCGGGTGTTGTCAGGTGTGGAGGTATGACATTTTCTTCTGAGCATAATGTGGAGGATGCCATGACGAGGCATATCCTGTGGTGGCCAGTGCGGATGGGACACGTATTCTATAACTGATAACGTCTTGAGAAACAGGACTATCTTCTTAGAGGGGTTTGTTTTGTGAGGATTCTCCAGATGGGAGAATCGTGGGACAATGATCGTTCCTGCATAAGGTGGCTTCACCGTGGCAGTGCAGTGCACTTCGGTGGCTGCTTGTAGCTAGAGTTGGTTGCCTAGTGTTGGGTTTCTCGACTCACTGTGTGTGGTTTTGGCCATTGAGGGCTTCGTTTGTAGTTTTGGGTTGGTAGAGTTTTGTTTGCTATTTTGATCGGTGTGGACCGCGTTTGTTGAGGTTTTCGGCCGTTGGGCCTGATTGGTCAGTTTTTGTGGTTTTGAAGAAAATAATTTGTGAAATGATTTTAAGTAAAAATTAATATTGATTTGTTTTTCGCTTTTCGTAGAGTACATGTTGGGTGACTTTTGTCACTCACGCTTGTTCTTTGTGGTTTTTGAGTTGCAGGTATAGACATGCAGTTAGGTTTTAGCATAGTGCACACAGTCCGGAGTCCTGTAGTCGCATACACAGATTCCTAGTAGTTGATAATTCTGTTTAGTTTTTAATTTCCTATAATTTAATTTGTTTTAAATTATTATAGAAATTTGAGACGTTACGTTATGCCCTAAAGTCTTGCTTAAGATCATAAATCACCTTCTTCGTCAAGGTCACCATAGAGATAGGCATTCTTCACATTAAGTTGGAACATCAACTAGTTTTAATTAACAATCAAAGATAATAGAAAAACCAATAGGATTCAACAAGGTGAAGGTCTCAAGATAATTAACACTATAAGTTTGAGTAAAACCCTATGCAACAAGTTTGATCTCATATTAATCAATATTCACATGTGTCTGGTATTTGACCGTGGTGACCCATTTGCAAGCAACTATATCAGTGTGATGGCCTGTGGGTACGTGGCACAGACTCCAACATACCTCTTCAGACAAAGACATGCATATCCTCTACCATAGTGCCTTTCAAAGCAAGGTTATTTATTGCTTTCAGTTTAGTACAAGAAATAGATACAAAAGAGACCAAGCTATGGATGAAGAGCCCATCTACAAGCAACTATATCAAAGTGAGAGGGAGCTTGCATTAACTTCCATGTACCTCTTGAGACAAGGGCAGACATCCTCTATAAAATGCCTTTCCAAGTGGTGATTCATTGCTTTGTGATATGTACAAGGAATATAAATAGAAGAAAGAAGTAAAGCAAGATTTTGAAAAGAATGGCCAAAATGATCAAAAGAAACAAAGTCAGCTATATATTGTGCAGTACTAGACTTTGTACTTTTCCTTAAAGTAAATATGAAAATGACCTAAAAGGACCTGCATCAGAAGGTATCAACAAAAACATTAGACAATCACTAACGTTGAGGTATCTAATGGTACACCTGCACTGGACAAGGAATAAGAGGTGGAAGAGGAATAGGACAATGCGAGGTGACACAATATTCTTAGCATAATTAGGAATAGACTCAAAGAAAATAGCCTGAAGAAGTGAAAAATCAACAAGTTTAGGATCATCACATATATAACATTTATGAGTGCAAGAGCACCCAAGGAAGACAGACTTATTCAACTTGGGTGATGGTTTGTCATGTTGAAACTAAGAATACAAACAAAACAAGTATACTCAAACACTTGAGGGTTGACAATGAAAAGGAAATGATCAGGGTATGGGCAGGAAAGGATGTGTAATCATGGAGAACTGAAGATGGTATCTGGTTCACCAAATAACAAGCAATAAGAGTAACATTACTCCAAAAGGACCTAGGAACGTTCTTATCAGTAAGCGACAAGAACAATATCAAGAATATGTTTATGTTTTCTTTCTGCAATCCAATTCTATTGAGAAGCATGATTACAAGAGGTTCGATGAATAAATGCTAATGAGTCATAAAAGCATGCAACATCATTTTGAACATGTTCTATAGCATTGCCATCACAGTGTTATTGGAACCAGAATGGTTGGTTCAATTGGTTGAATATGGTTAGGTCACCTGATCATTCACCTATAGTTGAACTAATTTTGTGTTTTAACAGTGGAATGGTCTGGTTCTGCCGGTTAAACCACCGCAAATAAGGCCTCATGTTGTCAAAGAGCTTAGAATCAAAGAACTTGGATGGCCTAAAACCCAATAGACCAATACCCCTTTCTTGCTCTGCTCCCCTTCTTGTCTTAACAAAGAGAAGAAAAGTGGAAGAGGAAGGACCAAAGGGGAAGAAGAAGAACCATAGAACAAGAAGGAGAAACATAAACTGCAAGTTGGATAACCGTGGAAGTGGAAGAAATGAACTGCAGTTGAAGGAGAATGGAAGAAGGATGTAGGACACCACCAGCAAGAGGTGACTCCTGTTTCTCTTCTTCTCCTCCTCATCCTATCCTACTCTTTTCTTTTCCTGTGCTACCATGAGTGAGAGAAGAGCGGAATGACAAATCCTTGTTGATCTTTTCCAAACCTGCGACTTCAGCACTACCTTCCCATTTGTCAGTTCTCACAGTAAAACCTTGGCTTCTGGGTCCATAAATAAGAAAAGGAACTGAATCATAGATATATAATTAGTTTTTGGAATTTTTAATGACTACATATTCTGTGAGCATGACGTCACCAGTCAGACCAGTTGAACCCATGGAACCAGTGAATGGGACCTCAGTACTGGATGGGACGCAGAAATGGTTTGCTGTCCACTCTGATTTTAGTAACCTTGGCCAGTGCAAAGAAATACAAATAGAAAATCAGGTCTTACATTCATTCTAAAAGGACTTCATTATGTCTTTAAGGAGATAAACCTAGGTCATCCTAGAATAAGCATCTACTAAGTTGATGAAATATTTGAACCCCAAACAGATGTAACTCAGCAAGGACTCCAGATATTACAATGCACTCAGAAGAAGAACTCAATTTTTTTGACTCTATTAGGATAGGGAGCATGATGATTCTTTTTTAATTCGCAAGACTTGCACACTAAAGATGACACAGAAGACTCAAAAGGTAATAATATCTTCAGCTTTTGGAGGGATGGATGTCCAATATGACAGTGCCACTGGAAAGGGGAAACAAAAGTAGTCAATGTATTCAAAATAGTTGGTTAAGGGTGCTCATCATGGTAGTTGTGTCTTCCCCTTTCATGTCCTCCACCACTCCTCTTCTTTGTAAGCTAACCAACAAAAAGTAGACTAACAGGAAATTTTTGAGCAAATATAACATTATCAACATGAATTGAAAAGAACAAATAGAGCTTGTGCATGAAACGGGAGAGAAATAGCAATCCGCTACTCGCGCAAGCGGTATAGAATCACTGAGTGAAGAAAACTTTGAAAGGATATGAGTTGTGATATGAGTGGAGTGACGCCCAGGACTCGCCATGAGAAGCATCAACAGCACCTATATCGTAGAATGACACGGTATAATAGTGTGGGAGAAGCAATAAAAGCACCTGTACCGTAGAATGTCCCCATGTAATAGTGTGGGAAACCTAAGGAAGATGGAGAGACACAAACTGCTCTGCAGTCAATGTCCCAGTTATGGCACAAAATAGTGGAAGTGGTGGTGGCAGGACTGCAGGAGTGTCAACTGTATTGTCCTGTTCAGTGGACACGTGTGGCTCAATCTGGACAGCTTAAACTTCTACCTGCTTCAATTTAAAGGGTTGTTCTTTCGACCACAATGTTTATATAGTTACCATTGAAATATGGATATTTAACTTAAATTCAATTGACTATATGTGGAGAAATCCATCTATGTATAATCACATGTCTTGTTCTTATTTTTTCTAATATTGAACTATTCCAACACTTCTCTTCACTTGTAGTCTCTTTTATGTCCAATAAGTGTCTGTTTTGAATATAGATGGATGTATGTGAATTTGAACCTGTTTGGGTCTCTTTTTGGTTCTAATACTATGTTGAAATATAGACTTCCAATTCAAAATTAATTGACTATGAGTAGAGGAGTATATCTATATTTAACCACAAATCTTATCTTCACTTTTTCTAATGTGGAACTATTCCAACAGTTATCATGGGAATTACCATGTTCTCTCCCTTGGTAAACTCCAAGAGCACCCCCATGAGCACATCTACGCTTATGACCAACAAATGTCGTCAGGGAAGTGTTGGTAGAGGAAACCATAGCAAAAATTGCTCCAGAACTAGTAGAGACATGAAGAAGGGGAGACAGAGGATCGAGCAGCGAAATAACATAATCAGCAACCAAATTCTGTCCTTGTACATGAGACAATGATTCAAACCAGAGTGAAACTTCACAACCATAAACTCATCTTTCTGCTTCTTATGAACTTGTATGATTTACCAAGGTTTTCAGATTTGGACTGGAACTCGAACCATTTTTGTGGTTGGTCTGGTTCAACCATGTACCCTATATCACCTTAGAAGTCGATAGAAACACAATGTTGTTGTCCATAGTCATTCACTAAGTGTTGGACACAAATTAAGACATGTATCTAGAGGTGTTTGTGCTTCCTTTGTTTCATAAAGGTCCTCTCTGTTTTGGCTGCCCTTATTTGTGCTTCTTTTGTTTCATCAAGGTCCTTTCTTTTTTTGGTAGCCACATAAGGGAAGGACCACTTGGTTGTGTGGTCAGCCATATATTTAAGATAATGTATTTAAAATGATAAAATTGGTGTAGGATATTTAGATAATGTATGAAGCTTATCATTATTTTTACTAGTAGTTTTTCTTTCTTGATTAAATTTTAAAAAGTATAAAACCAAATATAATGGACTTGGGGAAAATGGCCATTATGATGTAGTTGTGGTTTGACTTTCATGACCATAAGACTACTCTTTTTTTATCCAGAAGAAGTTTTCTCCATCTTTGTCTATGCTCATTCTTTCTCTAAGTGACTTTCTGAGTGTAGTTAATTTCAGTTTATTGATCATCACATATGCTGATTTTTTTACAAGAATTTTGTTCATTATCATACATTTTCATTTTTTTTTGCAAGAATTTTGTTCATTATCATATGTATTTGTAGTTGCTTTTGTTAACATTTTTGTATTAATTCGAAAAAGCTTGATTTAAAATTGTCTTGTTTTCCTTAAAGCATTAACTTGGGAGAATCCTAATATAAGGCATTATCGTAACAAATATGATTATCTATATTAGAGGGAAAATAATATATTATTAAATGATTTAAAAGGATTACACATGCATATATTTACCCAAACTACTGTTCTAACACTCCTGTTCAAGTTAGTGCATATATATCTAACATGCCTAGCTTATTATATAAAGACTTAAAAATAGTAACATGCAACCATTTTGTAAAAATATCAATTAACTGTTCAAAAAGAGTGTAGGGAGTAGAGAGAATCCCTTTCACAATTGTGTCTCTAACATAGTGACAATCTACATCAATGTGCTTGGTACGTTTATGAAATGCTACGTTGTTTGCAATGAAGATGGTGGTTTGGTTATCACATCACATTGGCATAGATAGTTGCATTGTGAAATCTAGTTCCGTCAACAAGGATTTAAGCTATATCATCTCACAAGCAGTTTGAGTGTATTCAACTTCTACACTAGATCTAGAGACTACATTCTATTACTTGCTTCTCCATGTGACTAAGCTACCTTCCATATAAGAATAATAGTTAGAAATGTATTTTCTATCTCCTTTATCCCTTGCATATCCTAATACGTCTCAATACAATGATGTCCATGCTTCTAATACATGAAGCCTTTACCTAGAGTGCCTTTAATATAGGCTAGTAACCACAGTGCTCCATTTCAATAAACTACCCTTAGTTTATGCATAAATTGACTGAGAAGACTAACTATATAAGATATATCTAGACGTGTAATAGTCAATAAATTAGTTTTTCAATCATCCTTCTATATCATCTTACATCCTTAAAAGGCTCAAAGGTATCATTCTAGAAGTTTGGATTGGGACCAACAAGTGTAGTCTCTGGTTTGCATCCCAATACACCTGCCTCTTGTAGTAAAGGCAAATTCAATTTTAAAAAAGTATCTTGGTTTGTCCATGTCTTTAGTGGCAAAATGTTTTCTCACGTACTCCTTAATTTCTGCAATGCTTATTGTGTCACTGTTAGTCTGGAGAATATTATTAACATAAAACAGTGAGAATGACATTGCTACCACTGTTCTTTTTAATAAAACAGAGTGATCCACTACAAAATGGTGAAAACTAGCTCCTATAATGATAAGACTAAACTTTTCAAATCATGCTTTAGGGGTTTATTTTGAGACCATAAATTGGCTTTCTAAACCTACACACTATATTTTTCTACCGGGCATCATATCTATAAGGTTGTTCAATTAGACTCTGTTCCTTTAGGTTTCCATATAGAAAATCATTTTTAATGTTTAACTGATGTAGTTCCCATGCCTAGTTGATGGAAAGAGTTATAAGAACATGAATGGAATTCAAGCGAGTAATAGGGGAAAAAGGTCTCTACATAGTCAACATCATAGGTGTATGTGTAGTTTTTAGCTACTAGTCTTGTTTTGTATTTGTCAATGGAGCCATGTGGTCGATACTTCATAGCAAATACTTCATGTTACATTCAATAACAGTGGAGTTATGAGGACAAGGAATTAGCTCCCAAGTGTCCTGGGAATTGGGATTGTAATGTCTATATCTCTTCATTCATAGTAGTCTTCTAATGCAAAATTTGTAGAATCTCTAAGTAGTTTGTAGGAAAAAGCTTAGAAATAATAGACAAAGCAAAGTAACAAAAAGTAAGACGAAGATGATTATAGAAAATAAAGTGAGAGATAGGATGAGCAGTAATAAACTACTTACCTCGACGAATAGTAATTAGAATATTAAGATCAGGTGGAGTTAGATCTACAGGTGTGAAAGTTGCGTCGAATAATATGATAAAAGTTAATTAACCTCCCTCATGGCGACGTGTATACACCTGTAAAGGGTGGGAAGCTTGAGGAACAACAATAGTATTAATGTTATATATACTAAACTATTAACAGGAATGGGAATAGGAACAATGATTAGTGCCTTACTAAGTGAAAAGTGCTCAAAAAAGGATGTAGACTTAGAAAAAGTGACATCTACTGGTATAAAATATCATTTGAGAGAAAGATTATAGCACTTATAACCTTTCTGAGTTTTAGAATACCTAGCAAAGACACACTTGATAAATCTGGGAGACAATTTGTCAAGTCAGGATCTTGAACACAGCCAATACAACCAAAGACATAAGGAGGAAGATGAAAAAGAGTGTTATTAGGGCATAAACGACGAAGAGGAATGTCTCCAAAAAGAATAGTAGAAGGCATACTATTAATAAAGTAGGATGCAGTCAGAACAACATCAAACCAAAGGAAACATTCATTTAAATCATAAGTGTGAGTAATATTAAAAATATGATGATGTTTACGTTCAACAATTCCATGCTGTTGAGATGTATGTGGACAGGAAATTTTATGTAAGATACCTAATGAGGCACAAAATTCAGTAATCTCAAATTGAGCATATACCAAAGCATAGTTAGTACGAAACAAATGAGGAGAAGTAGAAAATTAGGTTTTTATTTCATTGAAATTCTTATATTAGACACATGAGCCCTATCTTTAAGTAAATACACCTATGACATTTTAAAGTAATTATCAACAAAAACAATATAATAGCGAAACTCAGAGATAGACGACACACAAGCAGGACCTAGATCTAAGAATGACTTAACTCAAAAAGACTACTAACAAAGCTAGATTGACAACAGTAAGAAGCATGATGATGTTTTCCTAATTGATATGACTCGCACTTAAAAGACTCAACAAACATTCATGGTAAGGATTGCTGAAATTTACTATGACATGGATGACCTAGACGATAATGTCATAAAAGAGACGACTTAGGCTTGGAAGTCAAACACAAAAGGCCCATTGAAATATCATCTCACATCAGCAAGTAAAGGCTACGATCAACTTCATGGCCCAAATCAATCCTCTTCATCGTTAGCAGATCCTGAAAGATACGATGATGTGGATAGAATGTCATTTTGTAGTATAAGGCTTTGATGATAGCGCTAATAGAAAACAAATTGATTGGAAAATCTGGGATATAAACGACTTTGTCAACAGATAATTGGGAAGAAGCTTTAACAACTCCTTTTCCATTTACAGGACACTGATCATCATTGATAATAAATATAGACCGAATATTTGACAATTATGACAAAGAAGTGAAAAAGTCGCCAATACCTGACATGTAGTTTGTAGCTCTTGAATATATGATCCAGGAAATGTCCTCAGAGGTTAACAATGCACCAGTACCTACTATGGTAGCATTGCAAGCAGTAGTTGAGGACTAACTAGTCTAGAGCTAAAGAAATCTATTAGACTCAGTCTAAGGAATAGTAACTATCTTTGAAGTGTCAACACCGTCAGCGGAGTTGTTAGTAGTGACATTCTGAGTTCCAACATTTCTTAAAAATATGATTTGTCCTATCATAGTATTCACATTTTTGGTTTCAACTGCCTCTCCTTGAAGACTATCCTCTATCATGTCCTTAGCCTCGACCATGGAAAGAGTTAACCATGATAGAGGAGTTTGAAGTGTCAGTCGACATCCTAGTAGAGATTCAGAAAACATGCCCAAAGGTAGAGGAAAGCATGGGAATTTTCTTAGCACCAAGAATTTGTTTGCAGATCTGGGAGGCGATCTTAAGACGAAGAGCTGATAGGAACTTGGCAACAACCAAGTCTTATCGATACTCACAAAGTGTCTTTACATCAGGAACTAATGGTTGAAGAAACTCTAACTCATCCATCTAGGCACAAAGCAAGGTGTATAGTTCCTAAACTGAGTGATCGCCTTGTTGAATAAGGAAAAACTACTCATAGATCTCAAAAATATGAGAGCTGTTTTGGTCATGTCCATAGGTTTCCTTCAAAGTATCTCAATTTTGCTTGGCAGGTGTGAGGAACATGGCATCTAAGGAGATGTTTTCCTCCATACTGTTGACTAACCATGAACTCACACCACAATTTGAAGCAAACTAGTCACTATATGTAGGATCCTTTGATGGTGAGGGTTCCTCAGTAATATGTTGTATCTTTCAGTAAGCGTTTAGGAACACCGTGAAGACTTTTTCCCAAAGATGATAGTTCTATCCATTCAGATTAACACTTGTACTACTGAGATTACGCACTTACGGATCATAAGAGGAGGAAGCCATTCTAGTGCACAAACAAACTGACAGGAACATGGCAATCGTCCACAAACACTGAATATAGGGCTACAATAGTCATAGGCATGGTTACTGAGTTTTGGTGCCGAGTCAAGGCGTGTCGTCCATGTCATCTGAAACGTCAAGTTTTTTCAACTGTGTGAACACATGTCGTTCGACATACCCAATGATTGTCATGCCCAATAATTATTGTCGACACGGGTTTTTTTCAAATATTGCTATTATATCTTCTCCTATTATTCTTTTTCTTCCATTGGTCGGCCAACTACTGTTTTCTTCTTCTTCGAGGATTCTTCCAGGTTTGTTGGGAGGACGTGAGCTCTCTACACTAAAGGTATGGTCAGTCGTTTTATTTTAATCTCTCCTTTTTTTCAAGGATTTTCCAAGATTCTTTATGAGTTTTTCATGAGTTCTTCATGGGTAAATAGATCTTTACCATTCTTCAAGGTTTGTTATGGGTTTTTTGAGGGATTTTCAAGAGTTTTGCTTATAAGGAGCTTTTTTTTAAATTTTTTGCTTTAGTTTTCAATTAGATGTACCATAAAAATACATAGATCTTAGGTTTTTGTATATAATATTTTTATTTCTTCATTTTTGTGTATTTTAATGTTAACTTGAAAATCAGTAAATTGATAAATGAAGGTAAAAAAAAAAAATCAAAAAAATCATATTTTAACCTAATAAAGGTAAAAAAATATATATATCAAAAAATCAGTAAATCTAACCTAATAAAGGTAAAAATCAGAAATTCAGATATTTTAAAAATTAGAAATTCAGAAAATATTGAAAACATTGAAAAGAATTCAGATATTTTGTAAATAAGTTAAGAAATGAGGAAAAAGCAAGAAGTTGAAAAAAAGAAAATATTTCAAAATTTTATAGAAAATACAAATTATTAAATAAAATATCTCAAAAAATTGTAAAAATCATAGAAATTTAAAAAAATAAGGAAGCATATTTTAAATACGTGAGTATCTTTTTTCATATAATTAAACTCATTTAACTTTTTGTTTTCAGTTTTCATAATATTGAGTTCTAATGGATCTCAACATAATGAAAATGACAATGAGAAGAGATTTATTGGATCTAGTGATCCAGGATGGTTGCATGGATGTATTGTCAACAACGATTCAGAAAATAGAATGCAACTACTGTAGAAAGAGAATGGTGAGTGAGGTTATTATAAGATTGAAGCAACACCTTATTGGTGGATACAACAATGTCAGCAAGTGCAAGTCATGTCCAACTGTCGTTCGTGATCAGATGAGAGAGTTACTAAATGACACAAAATCCAAGAAAAGTGAAAAGGTAAAAAGAGATGAAAGATTTAAAAAAATTCTGTTTGATGAAGGAGAGTGTGAGTCAATTGTTGTATCAGATTCAAATGATAATACGGTGTATCCTCCAAATTGTCAAACTTAAGATGAGAGAGATATATATAGGAGCCGTGATGGAGTCAAGAAATAAAGAATGACATAGAGAGTAAATTCAGAGATTCCGTTGTTCTAGAAGTGTCAAAGGAAGTGGAAGTGGCAGTGGCAGTGCACAAAAAAATAAAGATAATGGTATTGTAGGAATGTCTAGAACATCCAGTTAAAGATATGACAATCCAGATTCAACAACATGTAAAATTAAAAAGTCAAAGCAGAAGACTATTAAATGCATGTTTGGAAATGTTAGGTAGAAAGTTGGTCAAGTTATGATGAAATACATGTTTTTCAATGATATTCCAACAAATACTACAAAGGAATCGTATTTACAAGATATATTTGATGTAGTGATTAGAGAAGGCACTGGAGTAAAAACACCAATTGATTATGTTATAATAAATATCTTAAATCAGAAAAGGAAGAATTAGAAAATTGCATTAACAGTTTGAAACGACAATGACCAACCTATGGGATCACTGTTATGTGTGATGGTTGGACAAACACTATTAGAAAATAGATTATCAACTTCATGATCTATTGTGATAGCTGCATAATTTTTTTAAAGTCTATTATTACTTATAATGTTATCAGAGATCATAGATATTTTTATAAGCAAATAATGGAAGTCATTAAGCAAGTAGAATCGTTAAATGTGATTCAAATTGTCGCTGATAATAACAATAATTTCAAAAAGATCGGTGAAAAAATCATGACCAAGTAACTATCTATGGATACTATGTGCTGCTCACTGTATTGATTTGATACTTAAGGACTTTGGTAGGACAAAGTTAGTGGAGAAAACGATTAGAAAAACAATGATTGTAACAAACTTTATTTATAATCATTCCTATCTATTAGTCTTTATGAGGTTACCTAAGTGTTATGGTGGTAACTTAATTCGCCCTGGAGTTATTCGTTTTGCAACAAATTATATTGCTCTGCAATCAATGATTGATAATAGAAGCAGACTAAAATACATGTTTAATTCACAAGTCTGGTATCAATATTATGAAAGTGATACTCCAGTTGGTAGGAGAATAAACTCTATAATTAATTGTCAGTCTTCTTGAGAGGACATTTGAAAGGTAGTGAGCATAATGAAGTCGGTTTCAAAGGTCATTCATTTGGTTGATGGTGATAAAAAACCTACAATGGGTTTTTTGTATAAGACAATGAAGTCGATGAAAGATACTTTAAAAGATACAACATACAAAAGTTTAAAGAGATACTTAAAGATTTTCGAACAAAGATGGTCTAACATGTTTCTTCATCCTTAATATGAAGCTGATAAGTAGTTTGATATATAGATTTATATTTATCATAATTATGTTTATATTATAATTGGTTGCTTAATGACTTTTTTTTATCAATGTTACATACTATCTAAACTTGCAGTTCTAATATGATCATGAACTCGAGAATCGTATTGATTTACTATCTTTTATGAGAATGATGATAAAAAAGTTAGAGCCAAATGTGGACATTCAAATACAGGTCTTGAATGAAATTAAATATTTTAGGAACAAAATGTTCGGATTTGGAGATCTTCAAGTGATTCGTAATCGTGTTTTGATGACTTCAAGTAAAGATTTGAAAATTATTTATTTTATTTCATAACATAGCATCATAATATGGATAATAAATTAATAATTTAATATCATATTGAATGATAGATGTTGAATGGAACAGATGTTCTAAATTTGACAAAAAATGCAATAAAGATTTTATCTCAAATTGCCTTAGTTTCAGGATATGAAAAAAATTGGAACACATTTAATCTTATATATATAAAAAGAAAAAAAAAATGGGAACTCAAAGATTAAATGATCTTGTGTTTGTACACTATAACATGAGGTTGAAACTGAAACATATCAGAGAGGGAGAAGATAAGACCACTTTGACCCAATTAATTTGACATATATATACAATGAGAATGAAGATGGGGTTCCTGTACTTGAGTGGTTGCAAGAAAATGGACAATCAGTATTAGATGAAGAATAAGGAGGCCAAACTCAAGATTTGCTACTGAAATGGACATTCATGTTAAAGAATACATCAGTTCATTAGAGCATTCTCATAGTGGAATTCCAAGTTTAGGTGGTGAAAGTGATACAAATGGTTCCTTACAATCACCAGACAATGATGAAGACAGTGACAATGGATATATAGCTCAACTTGGAACTGAAGACCTACGAAAAGAAAATCAAAGGTCACTTAGTTTTTTCACAGGAGAAGATGAATTCACACATATCACTTAAGATGAGCATCATGGAGTTTGATAATCATCAAAACTTGATCTTTTATTGTATCATTATAAAAGAAAATTTCGTGAGGATACACTAAAAGATTCAGATTCTTGAATTAATCATACTAAGAAAAGTTTATTAAAGTCACTTGATTTTATAAATATTCATGATCTTACAAACTCTTATGACTATAATTCTTTTGGAGATCGTTCCTATGGACAATCAAATTTTACTTTTGAAAGTGGATGGACGAGAACTTCATCTTCTTATGTTTCAAGTCAATAAAGTGAATGGGATATGAGCTCCATCTTCAACTATGTACTATCGTAAACACAACATGAGCAGCAATCTTATCAAGATCCTCCAAGTGAAGATTACATCCCTCAACATCCTTAACAAGTATTTATTATACAATATCCACCAATAGGATTCCTGATTCGACTGTTAATATCAGATTATCATCGTTATGTTATGAAATACCAAACATATTATAACTATATGTCTTGAAACAACTTTGTGTTGTGGATAGAGTCTAAAATTTGACAGCAAATTCATCGTAACCACAATATAGCTGAACAACAAGAAGATTTTGATAAACCACGACATTTTTTTCTAGTCTTAAGTATTTATGAAGTAACTTTTATTAACATTTTTTATTTTTAAACATTTATTAAGTATTTTTACGTATTATTTATACATCAAAATATTTGTATTAAATCTATATAGTGTATTTCAATATGATACATGTTTAGAAAGTTGATCTAAGTAGTTTTATATGTAGATTATTATTTATTTTAACTTATCCTAGAGTTTCAAAGAAAAATTCGAAGTTTTTTTTACCATTTTCATGGACTTCTATAAATTTACAGTGTTTTCATCGAAATTTCCATTGATGTCCGACACGTTTCTTATTTTTGTCAAACCAAAGCTCGACGGTTAGAACCTTGATTACAGGTAGGACCACAAGGGAAATCTTACACATAGGCTAAGGGTTGCAGTAGCATGTACAACTACAAATTAGTCCATACAAAGTTTAGACATTGGCCATAAGAGAAGGGAGAGCGAGCATAGTTTGCAAGAGGGGGTGTCCGACCACCCTAAGGCAACGACAACCCTAGAGCATTGATAAAAGGCCAACAACTCCCCTGGCCTCACTAGAGGAAGGAGCAGCCGTAGAAAAGGGCATTGACATCGACGACAGGCTGTGCCGACGATGAGTGCTGGTGGGGGGTGGAGGCTAGGGTTTGAGAATCCTTACCTCTACTCCTGATACCATATTAGAAGAAAAATAATATATCAGTAGATAATTTAAAAAGATTATATATAGGTCTGTAAATGAGAAGGATATTTACCTACTATCTGCTTTGACCTACCCTATTTTATAGGAGTAAGAGTCGAAATAATTTTACCATGTTTCCCATAACCCGTGTTACCCTTATTCTCATGCGACATGGGTAAGGGTGACTATCTACCTATCACCCGTTTACACGTTGTATGAGGGATACAATGGTAATTTTACTTAGTTATATAAATACTCCTCTCTAAACCCTATCCATCTCTCTTGATTCTTGAATCTTCATTTCAACTCTTCAACCTTCTTTGAATGGCTGAATCCAGATTCCAGCAACTCTTCAACGGCGAGGTGGTCGACGACGTAGGCAATGGTGAGGTGGTTGGCGACTTGTTGGGGTGGTCGGGAACTCAGGATGGCTGTTCCATGAGGCCATAGACACCGCAACAAATAGATAGAGACACAGAGGAGAGGGCTGAAGAGGGAGATCCATACATTCGTTCTAGAATTCCCAAGGTGAATATAATCTTTTTTTAATAAAAGCCCAATGAAACAACTTCACAATTCATGATCTTTTCCTCAGATTTGTGTCAATTTCTTCCACCCCATCTCTTCTGATTTTGTCCTGTTTCTCTAGATCTAATTTGTTCCATGAGTGTGTGTGTGTGAAATTTGTTCTGTGAGTGTGTGTGGAATTGGATTTAGGATCTAGAAGCTGTGGATTAGTTTTTGTGGATTGCTGTGTGTGTTCTGATTCAGATTTTTCCATGATTGTTCAACCAAGCATTCATCATCACCACTGTGTCTTGCTGTGTGTTCTGATTCAGATTTTTCCGATTTAGTTTTTGTCCTGTTTCTTTCTCTTGTATAGAAGCTATGGATTAGCTCATGGAATTTGCTTGTGGTGTCTTTACTTTTGTTTCCATGTATCATGCAGATTTGTCGTGTTGCCAAATTGGGGATTTATGAGTATCATTTGCTGAAAAATTCTATATTTTTTGCTTAAACATGAAGCTACCCAATTATCTGTTTACCTTATCCATTTTATATCGTACTGCGTGTGATGGGGTGAATTAGGATAGAAACACAGAGAAAGTGAGTTTATACCCATCCTGTTACTCACTTCAATTTTAAGGATAAAGATATAGATAATGCTATACATGTCCCATTTACTGGCTTAATTACACATGTATATATAGGCTAGTCAATGACTAGTATAAATGGATATCCATTTACCTAATTACTGCTCTAACAATCTATAAACAGTTAAACACTGTTCCAAACATTGGTGGAACAGGAAGTGAACACCTGTGACATACATCGGAAGTGAGGAAACTTCATTAGGATTTCAATCGAACATTACAGTTTAGTAGACATCCCTCAAATCTCGGCCTGTGTTGACTAACAATCACAGATATTGGTCCATGGTGAGCAAATGTCAAATTATGACATCAGTCCATTATTGGGTAGCAATCAGGGGAAAACTTTTCATGTTGACAAACATCCATCATGTTCTGAAGAGGTCTTGTAGTTTTCGCCTCTCTTTTTTTGTTATTACTTTTCCTTCAAATTTGGTTACTTCATTATTCTTTAAACCTATAGTAATTTTAGGGTCTGTTTGGAACCTCCAAAACCTAAAAGTTAAATTCTGAGTTATTTGCGTTACTGAGAGTTTTTGTATAAATCAGATTCTAGGTTATTTCTAGAATCTTGTTTGGGAAAGAAATGGTTCATTGGTAGAAGTTAACTTCTAGTAATACTCAAATTACTTTTAAGTACAATGATCAGTGACATGAATTGTAAATAATAATGACATTTTAAAGTTAATGTTTAAAAACAACGACATTGAAGACATTCTGGTGTTATTTTCTCTAGTTTTTATCAGAAGTTCCTTTCCTCCAACTGCACAAAAATACACATGAATTGTTCATCCTATAGCTTTTAGGAAAAGTGGAATGGTGAATTCCTGTTTGGAATCACTTTTGGATATTTTTCAACTTCTACCAAAAACTAGTAGCCAAAATCTAGACAGAAGTAGTTACAAAGGAACCTGTAAATTTTGACTTGGTCTTTTCTCTCCCTCTCTCCAAGTAACCGTTGAAAGGGTCAGCCATTTACTCTCCAGCCGTTACTATTCTGGGGGGCTGCTATTATTCATCTTAATTGGTGAATTATTGGCCATTGACTATGTCATTAAATCTGTATTTAGGACAGTCCATTTTGGGACTTTTGTCCGTTGTTTTTTTGGAGGGTGGATGCCTATAAATTGCTCTAGAATTAGCAATTGTAGGACACACAACATCAGGGAAATCCGAATCTGATTCCCATCTGTAATCTGTAAAACCTTTGAGTAGTGATTGGAGAAGAGTGAGCTGCTGCAACCGTGGCTGCTGCAACCGTGGACATACCCACTGGGGAACCACGTAAAATTTTGTGTCTTGTGTGGATTGTCTTCTTCTCCTATTCTCCTCTCTTCTGCTGTGTTCAACTGTTTTTTTTGTTCTTCCCATTTGATTTAACAGAACCCATAGTCTTTAACTACCAAATTAATAGTAGCGAGTATCTCTTTCATTGTATGTAGCTTCATAATTAAAGAAGGCTGATTTTGAAAAACATTTTGTATGCTATTTTTGGAAAATGAGCATATCTTGATGTTTCTTCTATTATTATTATTATTATAAGTTCATTTGAACAAGTTATGATGAGAGTTTGTGTTTAATTACGGATTCAATAAACACAACCAAAGTGAAAATAAAGATTGTCAAGTAAATGTATCTTATGCATTTAACTTGTTTCAACTTTTATAGATACATAATATTCATCTACGAGTATATTATCAATTTATCATATCATGGTTTCATGGAGAATCCTAATGATACTATTCATTTATTATTGTTAATTACAACTTATTCTGTAGTATAGAGTAAAATTACAATATTACCTTTCTGGCTTGCCTTATCTCTTTCTCAACAAATGACCTCACCGTTTATTTGAGGTCCTTTATTGTTGTCAAAAGAATTATAATGTGAGGCTTGTTGTGCAAGTTTTATTAGCCTAACCTTTTCTTTGGGTTTCATGATTGTTGTCATTGGAGGTGCAACGTTCTGCTTCTTTTACACTTCTTTTATAAGCAGATTTAGGACTTCATTGCTTAGTTATGCTGACATAAAAATAACTTATTCAGATTATTTAAATCAAATTATATCATTGTAATCAACCTCATGGACTATTATAGACTTTAGTTTCACTCCAATACAACTATATTCTTCACTGGTGACTAATGTGATTAATTTAGTGGCTGAAAATTACAAAATCCCAAGTTTGAGTTAGAATAATCGCATTGCAACAAAATTTGAACTTTGCCTATGTCTACCACATTAGATGATATCTACTCATAAGCATGGTACTAAATGTCTATGCGTGTCACCGAAATTTCTGACACGTGTCTTATTTTCAATTTACCGACATGACTTCGACACGATATCGAAATAGAAGTTTTCTGAACAAATGTAAATTTTTTTTACCATGTTTCCACCGACACGATTCCGACATATCGATATTTCCCCGACATGTGTCTAGTTTTCAATTTATCGAAGTTCAACACGAAATCGACATTTAAAACCATGCTCATAAGGTATAGAAACCAATACTTATATTTTGATAAACAGGCTCATGTTTCTGTTTTAAGGATGACAATGTGGTACATTTCAACTAGAGTAGTAGGATTTCTTAATATAGTTTCCATGGTTAACTGTTGTGTATCCAATTGGCACCAATTTTTCTATTAAATTTGTTGTGTTTTCAAAAAAGTTTGTCAAATATCCCATTCTGATGTTACTCATATTCATTGTTTACAGAATGTTTTTTTGGTTATGCTCCATCCTTATATCTTGGATGTCCTGTGAATCCCTAAACTCAGGTCATTTGTTAGATAAGATTATTTATCATGTTGAGCATCAATCTTTTGGAAAAAGGAATAATTGCTGTGTTGTAACCAATTACCCATTAATTCATGGAATTGTTAAAATGGAATCGGCAGTCTTCATTCAACTGTTCTCTCCTAAACGTTTTGTTGGTCCTCTTCTTGTTCTAGAATGGCATGCCCAGGAGAGGGTCTTCCTCCGGAACTTGTTCAAGATATGTTCAATAAATCTCAATGGGCAACTCAAGAAGGGCTTGGACTCAGTATGTCTTTGAAGATCCTAAAGTTAATGAATGGGGAAGTCCAGTACATCAGAGAGCCGGAGAGATGTTACTTTGATATCGCCATTGAACTCCCTTGTCCTCAAAGAGGAAAACACAAAGCCAAGTACCGAAAATCTCACTGATGTCTCTGACGCTATGCTACAATGCTACCTGAGGATGTCTGGCAGCTGCTTACAAGGACTCTAGACATAATGAATGCTACTAGCCCAGCATGTTTATCGAAGTGATTGGATTCTTCAGTCATTTTGAAGATCGATTTCTCTGCTCATGACACAGCACACTGCCCACCAGTTTTATTCTACGAGTAATTATCTATCTGATCCTGTACAAATAAATAGTTAAATTGTGCTGATGGCTTACTGACTTGTTACAAGAGAGTGCTGCGTCTTGTCATGAGTCTTCCATGCGGTTATGCATCATTCATTTGTTAGTTGCATTGCCATTCCAAAGTGTATCGCAGAGAAGGTGGTGGTTTTGTAAAGAGTATCCCCTTTTCACGACTTTGCTTGGCCGTTTTGAATGGGATCATGTGCAAGTAGAAACAGTGTTGCTTTCTGATATATCCATCTGTGCAGGGCATGAATCCTTTCCGTTGGTGCAGTGTTGCAGTGTTGCAATCTGTTCCTGCCACCACACATTTGATGTAGGCTCCGTGTATCCATTGTTGACGGGAATTCTGGCTAAACTACGCTGTATGGTACGGGCCTGTTTTGTTTCATTTTTGTGGGTGCAATGTGATTCATTTTGATACGGAGAAAGTCTTCAAGTGAAATATGTCTGCTCCCGTTGTGAAATAATCAGTCACGGTTTTTCTGTATGTATCTTCATCGTGGAATCAACAGATATAAATATTTAGTCACGATTATGGATAAACCTTTCTTTTGGGAGTTTATGTGGTCTTTTGGTGTTTATTTTTGAAATTTCTGGCTGAATCTTTTCCTTACGTCTTTGTCATTAATTCCAGCTAACGTACTGATAAGCATGATCGTAACTTGTAAACAACTATCAAGTAGGGAGTAGCCATCATGAGAGAGAGAGAGAGAGAGAGGGAGAGAGAGAACTTAATAACGACACGCAACTTGTTATGCAAGGACCAACTTGCTATGGTAGAAAGAAGCAGAGGACCAAGTGAGCAACAGACCCACTTGCCCCAACCTCCAAAGCTCCGTCCAACTGGAATTCCCAATTATACATGGGTAAAATAGTGATCTTCAAGGGGCGGAGTGTTGGTCAAATCTACCGTAAAGTTTTTTGAAAACGGTAATATTTATAATAAACTAAACTTGATTATAGGTACTATCACCATAATCAAATTAAAATGTACAGGGATTAATCCTCCTCGTAAAGTTAGTCCAAAATAAGGTACGCCGGACAGGGACTATCAGTCTGTAAAGTTTCACATAAAAGAAGGATTTTACAATCAGTGCTGATCGTTCAATCCTCTTTCAGTAATTCATACATGAACAGTTCTTCCAAGCCACCGTATGACCTTTTTGTATTGGAAGAGAATGCGAATATCTCACCAGGACGTCGGTTTCTATGCTGGAAGTGACGCCTAGTATTTCTCGAGTTCTCGAAGGGGAGCATGTGGCCAACAACCTCATACAACTTGGTTTATATAACTAAGCAAAGTTATTGAATATTCATTTATCTGTAAATTTTTTCCTACACCCGTGTCGTTTGTAAGTAGGGGTCTAAACAAGCTGATAGGCACCTATGTAATATTTAATGGGTTATTTCCTAAATCATCTATGTAATATTAGAAGTTCGCTGTAGGCTTACTAATAGTGCAAAAAAAAAAAATGAAAAAGAAGAAGAAGAAGTATTTAAAATGCACCAAAAGAAACACA
This sequence comes from Posidonia australis, assembly GCA_024699735.1. Taxonomy (NCBI): domain Eukaryota; kingdom Viridiplantae; phylum Streptophyta; class Magnoliopsida; order Alismatales; family Posidoniaceae; genus Posidonia; species Posidonia australis. The sequence goes on along the minus strand of JAMKQA010047000.1, from coordinate 1,452 downwards.
AAGATATACAGTATTAAACAATATTTAAATACACATGCCTGTTATTTTCATACATACATATATACCTACAAGAATTTTTAAGTTTAAAGTAACATTACTCGTTGGATACATCCAATAACTGTGATGATAAGATGAAAATCCTTTTTTCTCTGTCATAGTCAAATGCCCTCTTCTTCCTCTTTTCTCGCCCATACATGGCAGCAACATAGCGACACACGTTGGTGGCATGAGGTACATGACAACACAAGGTACATGGCAACGCCATGGCGGAGCTACACAAGAGTGGTGGTGGCATATGAATGGAGCTGCTGGGGGAGGAGGAAGAGAAGCATGAGGTACACACGTGGGAAGGTAATGACAAGGAAGAGGAGGACAGAGACGACAAAAGAGGAGGAAGAGAAGGAGATAGGTAGAGAAAATGATGAGGAAAGAAATATGTTTTTCATGAATCTCAGTCATCGACACGAAATGAAAAGTTTTAATCTCAAACGTTGATTGGGTACCTACAAGAAGACTCCCTATAGGCATCAACGGGAGGTCCTTAGTGTGTGTGTGTGTATGGTACCTATATAGGTATTAAAAATTTTATTAGATATCAAAACTTTCATCTTAATCAACCATCCATATATATGAATGGTAAGATTTATAGTTGCAAATAAATAGTTATAATTACTAATAAATAGTTAAAATTTTGTAAGATAACTTCATGAATACCATAGAATTTTCTATATATAAAATATTCTTAGCCAAGTGTGAGCCTAAACAATCAAGGATTGTTTATGTTCAACTTGAACATGCATCAAATTCACATCATTTGACAACCCTATCTTCAAGAGCAAACCTTTCAAAAAAGACATCCTTAAATTAGAGATTTACCATCAAGCAATCAAAATAGATTATTGATTGTAGGTGCCTACAGGAACCTTTTCTTGTAGGAATCTTTTTTTTATTTTTTATTTGCTTTTAAAAATAAAATCTAATTAAATGGTTAGTTAATTTATATGATAATCTACTATGTATTAAAGTTTCATCTTAATCTAAATTATATTCGTTATTAATTTTTAACCTAAAATTTAACTATTAAAATTCCACAAAACGTGTCGAATTTTAAGACCTTTAGATCAAAACTTAATAGTTGTTTTAAATTTTTATATTGATAGATATCTAATAAATATATTTATATGATTATTATTTTCTTTATATATTTATTTAGAAAAAAGGAATGTACCTAGAATGGCAGGCACCAACTACAGGTGTACACAATTCAGTCAGAATCGGTTCACTGAACCGAACCAAACTATTTTTGATGATTTAACTTGATTTAGATATATTTATTGGTTCAATTTGGTTCTCAAATTTTGGAACCGCCTTTAGAGGTTCGATTGTTGGTTTTAGGTATGATTGACCGAAATAAACCGAAAACCAATCCATATATATATATATATATATATA
>JAMKQA010046999.1:0-31314 GCA_024699735.1 Posidonia australis | reverse complement strand
AGACCTTTCTTTTTATTGTTTTGCATGATTTTCATGTTTATGGTTTTCCTCGTCTTCCATAATAGACTAGGTGGCGACTCCTGCATTTTGCATTTGTTTTGTTTTTCGACGTGATTTTGCCGACCGATTTTGCATTCTTTTTGCGGAATCTCCTCGCCAGCATGGTTACATTTACAAAAATTGTTAAACTGTTCATAGGAGTTCCATGATAGAACTTGGTTTAAAAAATGATAAGAATTATCATTTAAATCAGAAGGCAGTGTGTCAGAAGAGGAAGAAGAAACTGAATCAGACGAAGACATGCAATTCTCAGCAGAGTATTTATTCTGAGAGGAGGCTGAGAGTGTACTGTGAGCATGATTACCTGGTGCGTGGATGGGAGTAGGTGGTTGAGGATTTGGAGCCTCAGAAGGTCCACCAAGATCATCACTTTCAAGACAATCATATATGGCCAGCACTTTCTTAAACTTGGATAGCGATAAATTCCTAGTTCTGAATTCCATTTCAATAAATCTGGCTGTGTCTTCATCCCTGGGGGTTTGATTAGGAGAAGTGTTGATCGAAGATGAAGGGATGTTGCCTTTATATGAAGAGGTCGGGATGGGAGTGGGGAGTATCCTAGGGGAGTTGGAGATTGGTTTAGGACTAACCGGTCTAGTCCAGACAAGTTTCCCTTCACTAGATGTTCTGTTGCCTTCAGCTCCTCTCCATCCCTTATTGCTTTTGAATTGCTTTCTTATGGGTTTTAAGCTAACAGTATTAGCCTATCCAGAGGAGGCTTTGGCAGGCCATTTTTGGGGCAGTGGTTGAGTGTTTCCCGAAGTAGAGCAAAGATCCTAATTGAATCTGTATTTTATAGGATAGACAAATTTACCAAAGGCAAAATATCTGCATTCAGGGATGTCCTTCCCAGGAAGAGTCTTTATTCTTAATCTAGCAAAACCCAGATGTTTCACATGATCAATGTTGTAATCAACCTCCATAAGCTCAGCGAATTCAGATACCATATGGCAGAATATGTCTATGTTCCAAAAGTGATGCGGGATGCCTTCCATTCTAATCCAAATCCCCTCCTCTTTTAGGATATTAACCGCATTAGAGTTTGGGATCCAAGGGATGAAGGATGCAGAGATACGTTGCAGCAAATGTCCATGCATCTTAAGAGAATCAGTTCTAGCTTTAACAATAGGAAAAATCAGAAGAAATTTACCCGGAGAGGAGGCCTGAATTTCGACCTCAGAACCCTTTGTCCAATAGGTTCGGACATGGTTTTCTAATGTTTCCTTCGTAAGAGAGGGAGCGTGTGCCGTGACTATCACGCTGCGAGATAACAACTGATAATGGTTGCACACCGACTCAGATAGAGGTAAGACAGAAGGATTCTGTGGAGAAAGTCCATGAGAAAACATGTCTTCAAGAGTTGAGGGCACTTTCTGAAAAAATTTGCATATAGCAACCGAATGAGTGGGGGATCTACATCTAAAGCAAGTACCAGCATACTTACAGGCAGATTTCGTATGACCTTTCAGACCACATTGAAAGCATCTACCACTTATTTTACAGAAACTTACCAAAGGGAGAACGAGTTTTTTCCTGGAAACCACCTTCAAGTCGTCACTTTGAGCTTCAACAGAGGGACAGGAGTTTTTCTCCGTAAGAATGGAGGAGCCAGTTGCGGGAGGGAGGGAAAAATCTTTAGCAGGGGACTCGAGTACCACAAATCTCGACCCAGAGCAGGCAAATCGATTGCCAGAGATGGAAGGGAGAGGGGATGGGATAGACGTGCAGTTGGAATTAATGCTATTGTCAGAAGAAAAAAAACCAGTCGTTTGGAATTTCTTCCGCGCTGGAAGAAAAAATATTTCCTACATTAATGATATTACTGTTAAAATAACAGCTGTCAGAGACATTTTGTGTACTGTCGAAATATTTGATACAGTGCTCATTTAAAGCCTGCAAACGACCTACCAATCCTACCGCAGAGCCATAATCGTGGCTTAAACCTGGCCTAATCTCCGAATCCATTGGGATTTGCTCAGTGGGATTAGCGCAAACAGGAGTGGAGTAATTAGAATTAGCAGGCGAAAAGTCAAAAAATACAAGCGTATTATAAGACGTATAGTTCCAAATAGAAGGAAGTGGGATTTTAATGCGATTCGACTTTATGTCAAAGCCTTGGAAATTCCACTCCCGCCATTTGCAGGGAGAGGGCCGCCGGGACTCCTCCGCTAGTTTCGTCGGAGAAGAAGAAGGTGGAACTATGCAGGCATAATCAAATAAAGATGAAATCAAGCTAACTATAGGGCAATTATATGTGCTCACAGGCAACAAATCATCCATAGATCCATGTATTTCATCCTCACTATCGCCATTAACAATAATAACTGAACTCAGAGAAGCAAGTACAGAATAATTCATAAAGGATAGCTTGCTTATTTCACAGATCTTTAGAAATTTTAACCAGCAATAGGACAAATTCCATGTAAGAAACATAGTATGTATGCAAATATTAGGTAGGTTTTCAGACAGAGATAATATTTTCGAAGAGAATCCAGCTGAGAGATGAAAATATAAGCATCTGCCTGTCTTGCTCCAAGCAAGAAGGAATCCATTCGACAGCTCGTCGGAGGGATTAGGGATAGAAGAAAAGTTAAGGGCACCAGAGGAGATCTCTGATTCAACCTCATAGGGGGAAGAATGATCCTTCTTCCTCGCGCGTACCTACCCCTTAGATCTGCAGTGTTTTCGAGATCGATGCAGGCGACGAGGCTTTTTCAGGAGAGAAGGATCATCGAAGCAGTCCTCATCGAAGAGGCTCTCTTTGAAAGCAGCCCAGTCGAAGTGAGTGGCCTGATGGAGGAGGAAAGAGTCGGATGAGCGTCTGAAACCCTTCCGATGGTGGCGACCGCAGCGACGCAGAGATGGTCTGTTTGGGGTCATTTTTTCGCAGCAAAGCACTTTTCGCTAACTCTTCAGGTAATGTTCCATTGATTGTTTATTGTAAAAAAGGAAAAATCCAAAAAACTCATGTGAGTGAGATTTGAGATTTTTTAGATTATTTGTAATTGAACTCATATAATCTAATTATTTGCCAAATAGACTCTTACATTGTGTTTGGTTAAAATTTTGATATTAAATTAGATTATTTGAAATTGAACACACAGACATATAATCTGATTATTTGCCAAATAGACTCTTATGTTGTGTTCAGTTCAAATTTTAACATTTAGATTCTAACAAGAAATGTTTTATAATTAGAATCTAAGTCAAACGATAAAAGCAAACCAATTTAACTGTAAAAGTTGATACAATTTCTGTTATATAAATTTGTCAGAAGTCGAAAACTAAGATAAGTGAATTTCTAATTAGAAGTCAAATTCTGTGAAACATAAACCAGAATATGAATCAAACACAATCTTATATTACATCAATGTGACTTGATTCCGTTTCAAATAAAAAAGAAAACCCCTTGTTCAAATTTCAAAACCATTGCCTTTAAAAACTTACAGATTTAGTAGATCCATTCAATTCTTTTCTCCAAACAAAACCATACTTTTGTGTGGATATCAAGCAACGTAAAATGTAAGTATGAATTTCATTTGGAATTGGAAGACATTTTTCTTATCTAAGAAAGGCGAAAATTATGCATTTTAACATGTTGGACGCGTATGAAGTCCAAATCCTGCGAAATAACGGTCTGGCATATAGAATAAGGAAAACCAGTATCATAACGTCAATGAGGCCTTCTCTAGATTCAAGCAAAAGTCTACGAAAACTAGTCATAGAAAAGTTGCCTATGGAACGAGACCATTCCTAATCAAGTGGTAGAAAGCATTAGCTTATGTCATTGCCATCATCAATCAATAAGCTACTTCCATATTCAATATCAAAAGAACAACGAAGTCATCAATCTCAAACCATACAAGCTTCTTCCAAAACATTTAGATTTACTAGATGTACTTTCTAGATGTATTTGATGATATCTAGACAAATAGATCTTAAATGAATAGTATGATAAAATATCATATGAGCAGATACATAAGAATTTAAATCTGCCAAAATATCCTAAGCTTCCTAGTTCCGTTATCTGACTAACGTTGTTCATAAAGCATTCAGATTGAATGACTACGACATTACACTGGTACTTCTACATATTACATGTTACATAGCAGACATTCCCTTTTTTTCCCTCAAGTTCCTAATAATTCCCACTCCTTCGCTTTCAATTCAAAGCAAGAGATGCTTTCAATTCTGTTGTTCGTGCTTTCAACAATTGTCTTCTCTATATTACCATATCTCTAGACAATAATTTTCTATCAGAACTACTGACAATTTCAGGAAAAGAGTTACATCAGCATGCAACTCCAGACCGGATTACACTTCATTTTCCACTAAATACAAGAAACTACTGTGCCAACAAAAAGGTTACAACGAGTACAATACGCCAAAGCAAAGCCCATAAGTTCAAGCCAATTACCCTCTCGAAGGGATCATTAAAAGAAATCAACAGCAATTGCTATTGCCGAAAATTTACACTGCTACAGCCTAATCACAGCTCCCGAATTTTACAAATACATATAATACAAAACATTAGCAAATCATGTACAAAAGAAATACATATTACATATATAAATCAGAAGAAGAGACGAGTGCACCGATATGCTGTGACGATAATGAATAGAAAGGATTTCCATGATGACACCAAGAAGCAAATGTCAAGAAGACACCTTGTGATGAAAGATGACGAGATCAAAATCCCCAACATGTTGATTTAGATGCCTCCAAATCATTAAGGTCTCAATCATATATACGCAAGTGAGCTCCTGTCACTGCCAGATTGTGGTCTGCCTCTAGTTGGAGTTGGAGGTCTTTGAATGTTAAGCTCCTAAAATAACCAATGACAGATTTAAAGCCAAGTATTAATTTCTGCATACACACTAAATACTGAACGATTTTTGGGAAGTTTGCAAGAAGATAATAATTAGTTGGAACATGTAATGCAGATAAAAATTAGAGAAGAGGTTAAAACTTATTGATAAGTGTTCAGCAAAACAACTAAACAATAAGCTATTAGTGCACTATCCTGTTTAACAACAGAGCTGCGGTAACCCATGGGTTGGTGATAGGAAGCATGGAAGAAATTGGCAAAATATCACAACTTCGTGTGTAAAAAGTTCAGGGGAAGTCTTTTACAACTTCTTCGTAAGAAGTGCCAGTGAAAGAATAAAAGGATAACTAACTAGAAGATAATAGGCTTTTATGATAGATAATTTTGACATTTCCAAGGGACTACTAACTCCCAAGTCTAGTAAGGTCTTTTTATTCTAGGGACAAAATTCCACACGTTAGGATCTTAATGACCAAAATGTCACCTTTAAGACACACACTCTCTATCCCTCTCACATCAAAAAAATAGTATCATTAAAATAATTTATAAATTGGTATATATTGATTTGTATTTTGAAAATCTAATTTTCAAGTTTAGGATTACCACTATTTTGCAAGCATACAATTGTAAAAGTAAAAAGAGTTAACAAATTTACAGAAATATATAATTTGCATGATGAAGTTTACAAATTTTGAAGACATACTTTCTTTAAATAAGATAAATAATTTACAAATTCATATCTTTAAATTTATATTCTGAAAGTATAAATTTTCGAAATTGGGATGATCATTACTTTGCATATATGGAATTTGTAAATTCCAAAGAGTCAATAAATTTATGATTTATAACACCAAATTTACAACTAAAAACCAAAATGTGTTTTATTTCTGAAAGTATATCATTTGCATGATGAGATTTGCAATTTAAGAAGAAATACTTTTATAAGGAGATAACCAATTTATATATTAATCTCTAAAATTTGTATTTTGAATTATGATAACCTAAAGGGATTGTGGGAGATATTGTTATTGAAGCCCTATTAATTATGTGGGTAAATGGATAATCATGTAATTAGTAGGACCCATATATGTGTCACACATTCTCATTAGTGAATGCAATCTTATTCTTTTACCATAACTTCTTATGGTACCAATAATGTTTTAAATGTCAGTTTCGTATCGGACTTCGGAAAGTTGAAAAATAGATACGTATCGGTAAAATAACGGTATGTCGGTATCATGTCGATGAAAACATAGAAAAAGAAATCCTCATTTGTTTAGAAAACTCCCATGTCGATGTCGTGTCAGAATTGTGTTGGTAAATTGAAAATAAGACACGTGTCGATGAAATTTCGACGACACGTGTCGACATTTGGAACTATGTACCAGAACTTTGGTTTAGGATTTAGTACTTCAATCAAAACAAAACAAAACAAAAGGAAGGGCGAACAACAACCGCTAACCACCCACAAACGTTAACACCTGTTGACACACTCACCCACTGTCACCATGAGCCAAGGCATCAGTCAGCCTTCCCCCTTCCTCCAGGCACCTCCTCCCACCCCACTATCTACTCCTCCTTCCTCTTCCGCCGATAGCCCGATGCAGGTCCAATAGAACCGTTGCCAACTCTTCCAGGACAACTGACAACTCCTATGCAACCAGTTGTTCGTTGTCCAGTCATGTACTAGGCTATCACACTCTGTTTGATGTGTGGATGGGTCTAGGCTATGTATGTGCCCTAGGTGTGCCCGTTTCTTTGTTATGGTGTCGACACGTGATGTTCTCTGTCGTTTACGCTAATTTCGTGTAAATCAGCCTTGTACGTGCTTCTTTCGAACCTTAGTATACTGCATATCTCTTAGGTAGTTGAAGTTACAACCTCATTGACAACTCATGAATCACTGGTGAAGAATCTTATTAGTACATAAGTAAAATTGAATGGAAAGAAATATCATTTATGGTACCAAGCCTTTGAAACTTTTATTGGTGCTCACCGCAAGATCCGACACCTCACCCATAACCTCCTTAATGTCAAGGATGTCGCGTATAAAGACTAATTTGCTAATGACTATGTCGTCATTTCTTAGCTTGTGAACAATATGGAGGAAAATGCTTCTCAATGTGTTATAATGCTCAAACCGACCAAAAAGACTTAGGACACATTGACAAGTACATATGGACGTGAGAAAAACATTTCTAAGATCTATGAGAAATATGAATAATTATTTACACTTCAACAGAAAGATTGCCCAATTCAGGAGTTGTATACCTTACTTCATGTTCTTTTGGATGAGTTAGAAGTTTATCCACCTTTTTTGGTTGATATTGCCAAACTGGAGTACTATAAGGAGTTTGTTGTTGCCATTTTCCTTACTGCACCTAATCTTAAGATTTTTACTCAAATTTGTGATTAGATTCTTAGAGCTGATAGTGTTTCGTTGCTTTCCTCAACATTCTCATGTTTTCTATAAATCACCCCAGCTACACCTACTTCAGTGTCAGATCAGTCTGCCATGGCTAGTACTACTCGTGGATGTAGACAAAGCTATGGTCGTTCTACAGGGGGAGGCCATGAAGGCCATTGATGTGGCCATTGTGGACAAAACAATCACACCTCGTATAAGTGTTAGATAAGTTTGGTCGATCTCAATGAACTCAATATGTTTCCACTAAGTCAGCTTCTACTTATTCTGGTGATCAGGCTCAAACACAACACTCTACTCCCATTGTGACCATATCTCAAGCTGATTATGAAAAAATTCTATATATGCAAGTCATGTAATCCTCTGTTACTGTTGCACATGCCTTGATCAGCTACATATGTCTTCTTAACTTCTAAAGGTTCGTTCAGTAAAACTTTTAGATAACTTTTGAATATGTAACTTCTATAAGAAATTATAATAGTCCAACAGTTTTACCAAACAGTCTCTAGCAATTACCAACTTCTTAGAATCAAAAAGTTTGAGTATGACTGCTTCTAACAAGAAATTAATTTCTACACTTAGGTCCAATAACTGACTATTTGAAAAACTTTACCAAATAGACCTTAAGGATAATTTCTAGGTTATAGACTCTGATCCATCTTCTCACATGATCTTTTTACTCGTCTTTCTCAATTGTCTAAAGTTTGTTACCATTGCTAATGCTCATCATTGTCAGGTGTGCGAAGAAGAGGTTGTTGAAGTCTCTTCTCAATTTACCTTTAAAAAGTTCTTTATGTTCTTGATTTCTTAGTCAATTTGTTATCCATTAGTACTATCATCAAAATACTGTACTATTGCGTGACCTTCTTCTTTTCATTGTACCTTTCAAGATCTGTAGGTAAGAGAATGATTGATTTGTGTCGTACATGTGGACATGACATTTACCCATTGATTCGTGATGAGATATCTCGAGGACTAACGTCTTTGACTTCTACATAGGAGTTTTCTCTTTTGTGGCAATACCGTCTTAATCACCTATCTCACTGTAAACTTCAACAGACATTACGATAGATCTTTATTAAACCCTTTGATTGTAAATCATGTCAGTTAAGTAACCATCATTATGCTACCTTTAAATGTTTGTTTCTTACTAGTAATTGAAGTTTGTTTCATAATTCATTATGATATTTGTGATCCTGCTTGCATTTCATCTGTATCTAATCATAGGTGTTACAATGTTTTCGTTGATGATTATTCTCGTCTTTTTTGAGTTTATTTTAAGAATGCAAATGAATACGACATATCCGTAAAAAATCCATATTCATATCCATTTATGAGTAGAAACGAGTATCTATACCTATCCGAGAGCAAATACGAATATCTATATACAAATACGATTTTTTGAATTTGAGTGGATACGGATATAAATATGTTTTGTAAATTTTCAATGGATAGAAACAATTTACGTATATCCATATATATATAGACAACTTTTTATTTCTCAGCACCTAACCAATAGATTAGAATTTAGTATGTACTTATCATAACTTATTATAGTTCATAGAGAACTATTGAATTTGTATATGAATAAATTTACATGTTATGAGTTTCTAAATGATATATTAAGATCTATAGATTACATTTTGATTTTGAAACTTACAACTTAGAGATCTAGTGATTCTTGCTTTAAAACTGTTGAAATTGTATATAAATAGATCTATATTAGAGAGTTTTTAAATGATGTAGACTCTGACATATATCTAATCTAGATAATGAAGATTAAGATACATGAATTACATTTTGATTTTGAAACTTATAACATGTGATTTTGAAAATTGTCCTTAAAATGCTCAAATGAGAATATTCAATAATTGATCCTCTCCTTATATGTATATAAATATATATATTAAATATTTAATGTTACAAACTTAAAATCAAACCCTAAGTATATTCTCTCTCCCTTGGACTACATGTTGAGTTTTCATGCTACAATACTTTATGATATAGCATGATGTCATCCAACAGGTATTTTTAACTTTTGAGACAGACAACCTAATAATTCTTTGTAAATTAGGACTTTATCCTTTATAAGTTCTTTACTTCTTGATATTTATTTTCTCAAAAATTATTTATCTAATTTACAAGTATTTTATTTTATCATTTATAGGATTTTAATAACTTTATTTAATAAAATATGTTACAAAATGTGATATTTTTTATTAATCATTAATTAATTATACATCCATAAAGATGGAATATTAAGATTTGGATTATAGCTTCATCTCTTTTTGGAAAAGGTAAGTCCAATCTATCATTATGTCTAAGCAAAAATACAAATAAATGTTACATCATTATGTTGTAGATAAAGGTTCCAAAATATATGTAGTTCGATATTGTGCTTATTGTTTGCTACATTGTAAATAGAATGCCTTCTGCTCCATTTGATGGAGAAGCTTCCCTTAGGAGACTCTATCTTGATGTCCAATTGTTTTATTTGTCCCTTAAAGTGTTTGATTGTATTACTTTCATTCAAGACTAGTCTCTTAGTATTGACAAGTTGTCTCCTCGATCTCTTAAATGTGTCTTTGTAGGGTACCTTAGGACTCAGAAGGAATATAAGTGATATCATCTTCCTACTCCACGATACTTTGTTTCAACGAATGTCATCATTTTTGAGTCTCAGTCCTACTTTGACACTATCAAGCAGTCTACCAAGGGCATCTCTCTTCCTCCACATGTTGTAAAATCTACCACAATTGATGACAGACAAATGATTGTAGAGCACGCCTCGTCTCGTCCTTTGCAAGTATATTGTCGTCGTTAAAAGCCACATCAACCACCTCCTACTGAACCACCTTCTACGTCTATGGATCCGCCATCTTCTGACCTTGATATTTCCATTGCTCTTCGTAGAGGTAAAAGTAAACGTTCTACCACTGTTCATCCTGTATCTTTCACTTTGTTTCCTATGATCATCCATATTTTCGTAGTTTTTCTTTATCTATTTCTTCTAAGTCTGCTCCCAGAAACTACAAGAAAGTTCTTCGAATTCTACATTGGAAGAAGACTATAGATGAAGAAATGCAAGCGTTGTTGACACGTAGTACAAAAGATTTGATCTCTCGTCCTTATGTAACCAACATAGTCAGTTGTAGATAGGGCTACACAATCAAGTATAAGCCAAATGGAGTTGATCATGTTGAGACTTTTTCCCCTGTAGCCCAACTAAACTCTATCCATGTCTTGCTTTCCATTACTCTCAATCAATTGTGGGCATTGTACCAGCTAGATATAAAAATGCCTTATGATGATTTAACATAATAGGTGTATACAGAGTAGCCTCCATGGTATGTTGCTTAGGAGAAGGATAATGTTTGTCAACTAAGACAAGCTATCTATGGGCTCAAGTAGAATTCACGAGCTTAGTTTGAGAAATTTAACAAAATTGTTATAGACAATGATTTTCAAAAATGTGTAGTTAATCATTCAGTATTTATCAAGAAATAATCTAATGACTGTGTCTTCTTAGCAATGTATGTTGATATCCTCCTAACAGGCAGTTATACCACAGGACTTAATGAGACAAAGAAGTATATAAGAAAACATTTTGTCACAAAAGATATGGACAAATCCAGATATTTTTCAAGTATTGAATTTACTTATGGTCAAGGTAGGATGACATTGTCTCAGTGAAAGTATGCTCTTGACTTTCTTTGAGAAACAAGTCTCCTTGAGTACAATCTAAAAGCACTCCTATTGATCAAAATCTAGGCTTCTAAGATGACACATTAGAAAATGTTAAGTAGACTAATATCGTCAACTAATTAAAAAGTTGATCTACTTGACTATTACTCGTTCAAATAATGTTGTTGGACTTCTCAATCAGTTTACGCATTCGCCCAGGATGATCCATTAGCAAAGTGCTTTACGTGTGCTAGCATCATGGTACTAAATGTCTACGCGTGTCACTGAAATTTCTCCGACACGTGTCTTATTTTCAATTTACTGACATGACTCCGACACGATATCGAAATAGAAGTTTTCTGAACAAATGTAAATTTTTTTTACCGTGTTTCCACCAATACGATTTCGACATACCGATATTTTCCCAGCACGTATCTATTTTTCAACTTATCGAAGTCCAACACGAAATCGACATTTAGAACCATGACTAACATACATTAAAAAAGCACCTAGAAAGAAATTGATTTACAAAAAGAATGGGCATCTTCACATTGAAACCTATTTAGACTCAAGGTGCTTTACGTGTGCTAACATACATTAAAGAAGCACCAAGAAAGATGTTGATTTACAGAAACAATAAACATCTTCATGTTAAAGTTTATTAAGACTCTAACAGGTGACAGAGGAGATAGGAAGTCAACGTCTTGATACTACACATATGTCGAAGGTAATCTAGTAACTTGGAATGTGGTGTCCAAATCCAATGCAACAACAGAGTATTGGTCTATTGCTCAAACAGCATATGAAGTGATGTGACTTAGATCTTTGTTGATTATGTTTGGTTTCACTATGGAGGTTTCTAGGTCTACCTGTTGTAAATAACCAAGCAGCAATCTTTAGTGTCAACAATCCAACTTTCCATGAGTGTATGAAACATATTAAGATTGACTGTCACTTTATTCGTGATATGGTAATAAGAGAGATCATTGCTACTCCATATACACCATCCACTGATCAGTATACAGATATTTTCATAGGACTTAGTGTAGAGATTTTTGAATCTCTATGTAATTATATATACTCCAACTTGAGGAAGAATATGGAAGATAATGTTATTAAGGTCCTATTAGTTATGTGGATAAATGGATATCCATGTAGTTAATAGGACTAATATACATGTAACACATTCTCATTAGTGAATGTAATCTTATTCTTTATCCTAACTTGACAGGGGTCATTCACCAGGTTTCATTCACCATGTATTGCAAGTTAAAGAATTAAAATTATGATCACAATTACTTGGGTCAGTCATTTCTTACTCGAACTTCAACCAGTGTACAGCTGAAGCCTCGTAAAAAACATGTATACTAAAATTTGCCACTTGAATGACAGTGACGTTTTCGAATATAACCTGATCATGACAATTGACAAGTGTATTATACTTTATGAATTTTTTCATGTTACTTCATCTTGGAATCTGGTAAAGAAAATTTAAAATTTTGCCAGCCTCAAGTTCTTAGATACATTCTGGTAAGAATGGCCTCTTTTAGTTTAAAGTGGCATGTGAAGTTTCTTGTTTGTATCTCACCTGCATCCATGTGCCTTCCGATTGATCAGGAGACGTCTCAGGAGATTGGATGGGAGGGGGAAGTGGATGAATCAATTTTGGAACAACAACTAAACCCCGCCCAACCACAAGTATTGCGCCAGCATTGTTTGCCGTTCCTAATAAATAGACCTTAGAATGAGCAGAGAGTAGGAAGAACATGGAACAATTATCAAAAAAATTAACAATAGGAGATTACCACAGTAGTTCGTTGCTGAAAATAGAGTAATCAATTGACCCTGAGCAAACCTTTCAAAACCATCCATTACACATTCATGTGCTCTTATAATGAGCTGCAATTTGTTCTTCTTGCAAAACTCTGTCACTCGATCTGGCTGCAAGTCATGAAAAAAAAATGATGTCTGAGATTCTGAAAAACTGGGAATAGCATTTGTCAGATCAAAGTTAATTTATATATCTAGACTGTATTCAGTGCATTAGGTATTTGGTTTTTGGAACTATGTGGTCTTGGACATACAATTCCATTAGCAACAGATATACGTCCTTGGATAACAGGGTGGAATCAGCAGTGTCAATTATGCCTGGAGATTGTTTGGATTTTTTCATTTAGCAGTAACGCATTATTTTCACAACTGGGTCAGCTAGGTCACTTTAAATCCTGTCCCACTCATATAATATCATTGTTTCACAGGCTATAGAACCATTTAAGAAACTAGTTCAACAGCTGGTTTTTTGTGAACCGCATCAAAGAAAGTTCTATAAAAAGGGACTCATGTCAAGGTACACACAAAAACGAGAAAGACACAACAAAGCAATAACATCTCTGTGAAGAAGATGAGTATAACAGACTTCATAAAACGAAGGAAATGACAAAATGAGATGGAAGCAAAGAGCCATCTCAAACTCCAACCCCGCATTAACAACATCAGTCCATAAGTTCTGATCTCAGCACACTCCCCTGTCTTGAAATCAGCACCCTAGGGCCATTGAATCCACTCTGTCACACCAACAACAATACCTGAACTTCAGAATCAGCCAACCCACCAACTATCCACCCTCAACTTACAAGTTACAACAAAACTTTATTCTTTTCTCAAAGACAATACCTAGTTAGAAATTCCCTTCCTCTTTTTGGCATAAATGGAAAGTTAGCAATCCCCATAACTTGATGGAAAAGATCACATTAATAACGTAGAAGCCAATGGAGACCATGGCAGCTTAATCTTGAAGACAAATCAGACTAAAATTCAACTATAATGAGTAGTATAACTTTTAGTTACTAATAGAGCCTTTTCATTCTTCTTACTTCAGACATCTATCTCTCTAATCTAGTGCATGCATGTCGTAATATTTGTTACTTCTTCAAATTTTCCGTTCAGCAAGTTGTGATTTGCTGATTGGTAAAGTAGTTTGATGAGTAGAGAACTTATTTATGCAAATGTTTGCAAAATGTGTTGTTTATTCGTTGTTGTCTTCATGTAGGGACGTGGTTTGGATGTTGTGGTTAAGTAAAGACTGATCTCAGACACATGCTGAAGTTTCCAAGAGGAACCAGTCTAGCAAAATGTACAACAGAGAGGCACCCCACGTTTATATACCACGAAAATAGAGTTGGGCTTACTGCATCATTGGCCAGTGCAATGAACTTCAGACTTAATCATGCACTGGCAGACAGTAGCCAAAGCTGTCTGAGACGAGAGCTCAAGCCCAAACCAACTCTTCGATCAAATGGGCTGAACCACGGAGGCACAACCTGCACCAATTTAGACTGTTTACAGCCATGTATGAAGGTCATTATATTGTAGGGTACAACCGTTCCTGCCTCATTTTAAGCTGTAGTGCAAACCAAGTCGCAAATTATTTAAGGACACTATGAATAATAAGAGACGTACATAAACTAATATGATTTTTTTCTATACACAATGCAGGAAGAGCAATCAAATAAAAATAGGTTAAAAAATCATATAAAGTGCATCACATATGATGTATCAGCATACCCCAAAAGAAACTAGACCAGGCCCCCGTGCATTTGGTCTCACACCCTCTATGTTATCACTCTCCGTAGGGTCTGACCTGCAAGAAATGAAAGCCA
The DNA here is from genome assembly GCA_024699735.1 of Posidonia australis. NCBI lineage: Eukaryota > Viridiplantae > Streptophyta > Magnoliopsida > Alismatales > Posidoniaceae > Posidonia > Posidonia australis. The sequence continues at coordinate 16,658 of JAMKQA010046999.1, read as the reverse complement.
TCAATAATTATTCAAATTTCAAAATATGAATTAAAAGGAAAGATGCTAATAGCGAGTGAAGAAATAAGATGATTGTACCAGAGAAGATCCATTAAAATGATGGATCCAGCATCCATTGTTATAGGCCTTTCAAGTTTTTCAATCTGCTCTATAGAGTTGATCGACCTACCAATACCACCATGCATGCAAATAATTTTCTTCTCAATTACAGCTGCCAATGGGAGAAAATTGAAAAGTTGGTTGAAGCGAGTCCATGCCCATATCCCATCACTCTCGCCCTGTAGAAGTACCATGGTTAGCATGATATTATACACTTGAAATGGCTTGTGAAATCTCTTCCTACCATTCTCTCAATGCACTCAAGACGGAAACCGAACAGAGCATTTATATCAGCTGCCTCATGGTTCCCTCGAATCAAATGAACATTTTCTGGGTACTCAATCTGCAAATACAACCAATAATATAAAATGTCAGCAGAAGAGAAAATAAAAACTACAGGTGCAGTAAGGTAGAATTTAAGAGATAATGTCTTAAAATCATACTTGCCTTGAGAGCCAGTATAAGGGTGATTGTTTCCAAGCTGTGTTGCCCTCGGTCAACATAATCTCCCAAAAATAAATAGTCAATATATCTGAAGCATGAAATTCAAAATGTGTTAAAAATGTACTCTGTATAAGCATCAGATTCAAAATGGCTCGGGAATTTACCATGTATAACCTTAACAACTGTCAGATTTCTAACTTTATGATTCAAACTTGTCTTGTAAACAGCAATCCAATTTCAAATGGACTGCAGAAACATTAGAATGGGTGGAATTTGGTCATCCACTGGCTTGTTACCAAACTGCCATGACAAATGCTCGAACATGGAAGGATGGAGGTCAATTGCTTCCATATATCAGTCTTGAATGCACAATATGTTTTTCGAGTTCATTTACTCAAATACTCAATTTGCTCACCATTTCTTTGTCACTTTCTCCTTTTTTGAACTCCCTTTTTCTGCTTTTTCATTTTTGTTGCTCCTTTTTCTCTTTTATCTCTGTTTTCTATCATAATTGAAGTGGTTGTGGCACGTGAGAATACGTTGTTGTCTCGTGGGATAATGACCAGCACAATATGACTGTGGAATGATACTGGGACAGAATCAGAAGAATGGCAATAGGACTGCAATCATAATCCTAAACGAGAGAGAGAGGGAGAGGTTAGAGACAGAAAGGGAGAGAGGTGGATGAATGAAACCCAAGCCCTTTGCGTAGCATGGACCATGAGTAGAGCTTGCATGTTGCGCCACTGGAATCAAACAGAGTGACGATAGTTATGGGACAGGTTGGATAGACCACAAATGGAGCCGGCACAATGGGCCACCAGAGCAGAGAATGCAACAACAATGACGGGTTGTAATGGGTTCTGACTTAGCCAGCAGCTACACAGTGTCAATTGACAATGGTTGGTGGCAATGGCAATAGGATGTTGCAGCCATGGTGGGGCTATGAGCAGGTGATCAAGGCGATGCCAATGATGTTTGTGATGTGATTTAAGTAGAAATGCTGGAAGTGGGATAGGATGTGATAGTTAACATGAAGATAATTCGTCCTTTGTGGTGAAGTGGAAGGTGTTGATGATGAAAAATGCCTTTGACTTGGCCTAGCCCTGATCTGAAATTCATGTAGCACCCGAAGATAAAAGAGAAGACAGAAGGAAGATGCCTAAGCCCTAAGGTACACAATAGAAGAGGAAGAAGAGGAAGAACTAGATAACCCCACGAAGAAAAAAGCCCACTAACGTAATTCAACGCTAATTCAATGAGGGAAAGTTGTGTTCTTGACCATAAAAAAGAACCTAATTCAAAAAAAATATCTAAAGCTAATCGAAAAGATAATTCCAATCATAATTTGCAAAATAAACCTAATCCTACAAAGAAACAAATCAAAGACAATGAAATAGATCCATGGTTGTTTCACAGCTTGCTGTTTCCAAGAAAGACAAAATGATAAGAAACGATATCAACTTTAGGCTGGTCAAACTCACGTTATGTCACCAGCAGTGGATGGAAATCCATACTCATCAAAAAGACGCATCAGGTCACCAAATTGCCCATGGAGATCACCAAACACTTTGACCGGTGCTTTCAACTGGAGAACTGTAGGTTCCTGCACAAAAATCTGCTCAGCAGCATAACAAAGTTCACCAACTTCATATGAGTCAAGAAAGAAGCCCCGATTTGTGGGAGGCTTCCAGTTCCGTGGTTTTAGTAAAAGGGAAATTATCTGCAAGAAGAATTATAAAACACATGAGAAGCTTCTTGTTGCGACTTCCTTGATTTAAAATGCTTGCAATTGGTCTTGCCTTTTTATGAAGGCCCTGAGGTGACTTCTGTCTGTTTAACAACTTCTTTGTAGGATATGCCTGATCACCATTTGAAGGATGCATTCTTCTGCTCTCATTTTCAAAATGCTCTAGTGAAAGCTGTCGGACCATTCCACCCAGGCTTCCAACAGTTTCTTTTGCTACTACCACCTACAACATGAGATTGATTTTCAATGGCCTTCCACAGAACAATAAATTTGTACGATAAAAATAATAATGACACATACAGCTCTAGAATGAAGTCGGACATCTGGAAGGGTATCGACAGAAGCATCATATAATGAGGCATCTTGTGCCTGCAGCTCACCATTTGCAGGAGCTGTAGACTCCCTTCCACCTGAAGAATCATCCCCTGCAGACCCTGAAGATGCAGCTTGTGCAGCTTGCCAAACAGCACTAACAGCTTCAGCTTCGGCAGTGGAAGCCTTAACCAGTTCATCAATGGAAGTCTTATCCATGCTGACAGAGAAAAAACATAGTCAATAACTTCTTGTGCAACTGAACTGCAGAACAAAGTGAGATACAAGCCTAAAGTAAGAACCTCATGCTCTCAGAAGAGACAATTTCTGAAGATGGTTGGTCATAAGAATCAGAGCTCATTGAACGGCTAACTTTAAGGCTTGCTGGAGATGGGGTTCTCTCACTAGCATACATGGGAGAATTTGTTTCAGATTGAACTGGTGAATTTTCAGCAATGAGAAGATCATCAAACAGCATTTCTGCAAACATTTAAAAAAAATGTATTGGTTACAAAAACAGAAGGATGGATGAAAAGTTACACTTCCTAGAAGACGTGCAGAACTTCAAAAATGCATGACACAACCATGATTTTTAATAATAGACTACAAAAATGCACAAGCTTCTAGGATTTGGAAGTCTAGTAGTGTTTGTAATAATTAAGGCATTAGTGAATAGAGAGAGAGAATTTAGGAGAGATTAGAGGTCTAGAGATAAAGAGAGTGGCAATAGAGAGAGAAAGTAGAAGGGATGCAATGCTAATCAGAAATGGTGACTATGGAGGATGCGAAGTTCCCCGGCAGCGGTAGCATCAGGTGCATATGTCATACCACTTGAAAGTGGTGCAACAAGGGTAGACAAGCTTTTAGGAGGTATGGATAATGGAAAGTGAGCTGAACAAAGAGTTATAGTCTGCTTGAAGTGCTTTGATCGTGGACACCAACAGCTTGATTGCTAGAATCCATGGCAATGTCACTGCTGCAATAGGTTGGGTCATCATTAAAAAGGGTGCCTCAGTTCTCAAATCTCTGCTCTGCCAGCTCCTGTTCGTGGTAAAGGTGCTAATATCAATAGGTTGGTTTCAAAAAATGTATCCTACAGTAAGGTGCTCGAGACTGGTGTAGTGGAAGAGAAGGCGCACCAAGCATGTGGAATGATAGAAGTGATGCCAATAGTGAATGTTGAATTCTCCAGTTGTATCGAGGCTATGGAACAGAAGCTGGACTTGACGGTGACGTTGGAATGGAATGAAGACATTTATTGGAATATTATTCAAAGGAACTTTCATGATAAGTCGTAGGGAGACTACCAATTGTTACGTCTATCTTCCACAACAGGAGTGTTATACACCACAAGTTCAAGTGTCAAGAGAGAAATTTTGTTGATGGAAGAAGATATGGTGCAAGGAATAGAACTAAGTTTCCAATTGTGGAATATTGCAGAAGGTGGACAGTGTCTCCGACACTGTTAACAGGTATACCTTTGCATGGAAGAGACCAACAATCTGTTCAGGGAATGGTCTCTAGTTTCAGGATTCTTAGAGGGTGTATTGTGGGGCAGCACAGAAAGCATGATATTCAGTTGGAGGTCGTGCTGGTGCAAGCTCCAAAAATTCCAACGTCGAAATCATCGATGAGGTTTCCTACTTGCTATCACTAGTGGAAGTGGGTTCATGGTCTCAAAGTGGTACTAAAAGCAATAAGGAATAAAATGTGGCTTTCGAGAATGGCACTTGGACGTGGAGGCAGCTCGTGCTGATTGGCCATTGTGGTATGGTTTGCTACTGGCTAGGGTTCAGGGAGGCCCAAGCATTTCCGAGGAAGACGAAGAGTTGGGAGAAAAAACCGAGTTATCTCCTGAGTTAACAGAAGGAATACTGTCACTCTTATTTGGTGACGGCTGTCCAGCTGATTGGTCTGAGCCACTAAGCTCAACTAATGTGGTGCAACAGACCAATGATGTTATATTGGGGATAGCAACTCAACCTACGGGAACTGGGTTAGATGCAGACCCAATCATTTGCAAAACAGAAGACGGCCCCCGTCGTCTTCTTCATTGATGGTGTGTGAGTCTTCACCATTGCAAGTCCTTTTGATGGCCAACGGAGAATATGGGAGGTATGGCCTCGACATGGCCCCTCCAGCTTGTGATGGTCGTACTTATGGCGATAAGGAAGCTTCCCCTATACTACTGCTCATGTGATGTGGATCTCCTGCCATTTGCATTAATGGGTTTAAGCCAATGGTTGGCCCTTCTGTGCAACTGGGCTAAGACAAGCAACGGGGCATTTCCAATACGGTTTCATCGACAATCACTCATGGTCAGTCATGGGTTCATTCAAGTTCCCATGCAAGCAAGTGGTCAACCGTTGTCTCCTGCCTAAGTTCGAAAAATCTGACAAGAGAGTGGACCCTGTGCTTGGTGGGAGGGAGCATGGTGAAGCTCCTACCTGTCAACAACAATGGTGAGTGGTTTATCAGGTGGCTCTTTGGTGTCTGTATTTAACAGGAATGCTTTCAGTAGTGGCCATCGTGATTTCTGGCATTGAGCAAGTAAGGGTGAGAATATAACACTCCATCGGGTGAGGAAGACTGCAGTGTGGTGGTCCACTGGTATCACCGAATATTCCTTCCACTGACTCTTCTCTTTCTATCTTCCATTTTGCTTCTCATCTCCACCTTTTACAGGCTTGAACACGCAAGGAGGAGATAAGTGCAGTCACCGAAGTAGGAGTTAGTAGAAGTGAGGATAGAAATGATGGGAGGGGAAATTCAGATCAGGCGTGAATGGTATACAAAGATCTGTTTGTGCCTCAGAAACGAAAGAAAATGGAAAATATCAGTCAAAAAAAAAACAAAAGAAATAGAAACTAACAGAATTTATTTTCTGTTCGACCAATTTTCTGGTATTTATGTCCATCATTGGAAATAAACAGAAAACAAAAATTGTATATTTGTACTTGTCAATGGAAACCCTATATATATGTACTCCTTAGTCATTAATCAATAATAGATCATTATTTTTCCCTCTAATCTTCACAATTGGATTTAATTTACAACCACAAGTCTCATGCAAATACTATGAAAAATTTAAGATCTCAAATGACTAAAAACAAGTAGTGCAAATTAACCTTTTGATTCATGTAATATCCGAAAATTTGTGCAACACTAGTGCAGTGAACCAACTTCAATCAGATTATTTTTGAGAAAAAAAAATGTAATTCAATTGTCTACAAAATTCAAAAAACTGTGCATCTTGGAACACAGAGATCCAAAAGAAAAGAAAAGCTTAAAAACACAAGATTAATTAAAAAATCTCTCCAAAACTTTACTGCCCAGCCATCTCTTACTCCACAAACTTGAGTCCAAACACACTCCATCCAAACTGACTGAAGCTCAAGAACCTTGGTGGTTCTGTCTGAAATCCTTTGACACATATGCTGAAAGAATTTCCACATCTCTGGAAAACTCCCAAAATCAAATCAATATGCAAATGAGCACCGAAATTGTAGTGAGACATTTTCTTCCGAATAGATACAAAAAACATAATGGAAGGGCTCTTTGTTTGTAAGGAGGAGGACGAAGAAGAAAGAAGGGGAGTGAGGAGAAAGGAAGGGTAGTGAGGACGAACGGGAAGGATTCCCCGATTGTTTCTTAGATGGGGACCTCCTTTCCCCTCTCGTTTCTTCTTTCTTGTAAGTTGGACGTTGATTCCACCTCCTCCTATTGATTCCACCTGCGCTGATTCCACCTCCCCTCTGCACCTAACAACTGCAAACAAAACCCCCGTCGTTTCCACTTCCTCCCTGCACCCGACAACTGTACACAAAGCCCCCCTACCGATTCCACCTCTTCACCTCACCCAACGACTGTAAACAAAACCCCCCACAGATTCCACCTCCTCTTTGGCCCTAACGATTACTATGAGCAAAGTCCCCCTCCTCCCCACCCCTGACAGCCTCATCCGTTGGAAGATAACACAAAGGAAAAAAGAGAACACTGCAAGGGATTTCCAACTGATCTCCATTGTACTGCTTAGATCTGTTACGAGAAAGGTAACACTAAGGAAAAAGAAAGGAGGCGAAGTAAAGGAGGATGAAGAATGAGGGGGAGTGAGAAGAAAGGAGTGAAGGAGGACGAAGAAAAAAGAGAAGGGGGTGTATTTCTGTCCGAATTCTAATCAAAACCCCTAGAAACAAAATTCCACTTTCTTTTTATACCTAGGAAATGAACAAAAAGTATCTTTCTTTCTGATGAAGGCTCAAATACTACCCAAAAAAATGGTCAAAAGGGAAGTAATTTCCTTATCATTCATTTCCTTTATATTTTGATGGCACAACCCCCTTCCCTCCCAATCCTAATAGGAGAGAGAAAGGGAAAGGGGAGAAAAGGGAGTGTAGAGAAGGAGATCGTGAGAGTGTTGATGATGATGGGTTGTATATCTGGTAAGAAGAGTATCCAATTGAACATGGAAGATTTTTGGGTTTTTCCTTGGTAAACATTGTCCAAGGTGTAAGGCAGTACCTTGTTGAGTTGGCGGCTTGTGCAAAGAGGCTGAGGACAATCGCAGTTGAGACAAGTAGCAATAATAAAGCCAAGTGAAAAGGGTTGTATTGGTTCAAAATAAAGATTCTCTTTTGGAATGTTAGATGACTGAATGACAGAGGAAAGTGTAGATTGGAGAGGACCACTAAGGCATGTTTGCAAGAGACTAAGCTTGAAATGGTTACTTCAGTGACTTGTTTGTCAGTGAGAGGAAGATACATTGATGAATTTGCCTTGAAACAGTCAATTGATTTTGCACAGGGTCTTCTTACTATGTGGGATGGATCTAATTTTGTTTACACAAAACAGATGACTTTCACCTTTAGTTTGCTTACAACATTGCGAAGTCTATAGAATGACATGGAATAGGGTGTTCTGAAAGTTTATGGTCCTTGCGAACAATGTAGGAGACATACCCTATGGGATGATTTCAGGAAACTCAATCAGTTTAGTCTTGATAGCATTGTGATTGGTGGTGATTTCAATGTGGTTCAGTTTACAGATGATAAGTAGCAAATTGACAAGCAAGATGGAAGAATTCAATGATGTCAGTTCACATGGTCAATTTTCAACAAAATCCATATCTTGCTAAGCTAGATAGAGTTTTTGTGACACCTGGATGGGATGACCAATGGCCTACTTCCAAAGTCCAATGCATTTCAAGATTATCTCAGGTCACCTGCTACTTCTATTCTCTGTTGAGGACAAGGTTGGTCGAGGTCCTAACCTTTTAAGTTTGAATCCACGTGGCTCGAAGGCTTTGATGGACATTTTAGGGGGTGGTGGGAGGAAGTAGGCCAGAAGGGGTTGATTGTTTTTGGTCGTGATTGGGGATTGACAAGAGGACTATGAGTAAAGCTAAAATAGGTAAAACAAAAAACTAAACATTGGGCCGTTGAAGAAATGGGTCAATTTGGCTTGGATCTTCACAACAAAATTGATAAACTGGATGCAAAGGAAGACCATCATCATGGCCATCTGAGGAAAAGGAAGCCAAGGACTTTCTTTTAAAAAAAAAAAGGATAACTAGAACAAGGACGAAATTGCAGTGCTCAAGGTCTTTGCAATTAAAGACTTCTGATCAGAATACAAAGTTCTTTCACAAAGTGGCAAATGGGAGAAGACATGTTAACTCTTTGAATCTTGTTATCAAAGGTGGAGTTTTGCAAAGTGAAAAAAATGATATCAAGTTGGGTCTAGAAAGATATTCACAAAACATCTCAAAGCCAAGCCACAGTTATAGCTAAATCATAGGTTTGATGTTTTGCAGTTTAACAAAATCTCCAACAAGGATGCCTTAGCATTGGAAACACCCCTCACAAAAAATGAGGTGAAATAAGCAGTTTCAATGATGGCAAATGATAAAACTTGTGGCCCAAATGGTTTCACAATTTACACTTGTTTAAGGGCAACAAATATTAGATGGTTTCTTGGTGGCACATGAATGTGTAAAGGCTAGAATGAGGCAGAAAATTCCCAATTTGGTGCATACAACAGTGTAAATTGAAGTTGCCTTCAAGAAATCATGTGTTGCATAGATTTTGGAAGGAAACAAAGGGATTGGATTGACTACTGTTTTAACTCAACGTGTTTCTCTGTGCCAGTTAATGGCTGTCCAAAGGGCTTTTTCTCATGTAGGTGTGGTCTCAGACGGGGACCCACTATCTCCCTTGCTTTTCTCATTGGTTGTCAAAGTTTTTGGTCAATTGTGCTGCAAAGCCGAAGCTAATGGGTTTCTTCATGCTTCCTCCCTGGGTAGAGGATTGCGATCAGTTCCATACCTCTGATATGCAGATCTGATCTTTTGTGGGGTCTCTCACTTATAAAGTTATAAACATATGTGCATGGTCTGTTTTGGATGATCACTGCCCTAAAGGTTAATTTCCATAAATCTATTGTAATTGGAGCTTGTAATAATGAGTGATTGGTGCATAATGAGGCTGATTTTCTGGACTGTAAGATAGAATCATTTCCTTTCAAATATCTTGGCTTTCCTATGTTCAATCAAGGTCTCAAGGTTTGTAAAAGGAATACGATGGTGGAGAGGTATGAAAGGCGATTATTTAGCTGGGCTAGCAAGTTTCTATCATTTGGTCAGAAGGTCACTCTCATTTCTTCTGTCCTAGCAAACATGCCTATTTACTACCTGTCGATGTTTCACATTCTAGTGACATTTTAGTGATAATGGCAAATAAGTTGGAGAAGAATATGCATCGCTTCTTGTTAAAAAGGGGTAAGAAGAGTTCTGCTGGTTTCCACTTGGAGTAAAGTGTGTCAAACTCACAAGAAAGGTGGAATTGGACTACAAGAGTTTCAATCTTTCATCTTGCATTTTTAGGAAAATAGATATGGCGGTTAAATCAAGGTGTAAAGGAGAACTCCTTTTTGTGGCAAAAAATCATCCTTGGTAAATGACATAAGGGCAGGATTTTAGGAGCTGTAGGAGAACATGTCAGTCCGCCATCGTGGATGTAGAGAGGCATTTTAGAGGCGAAAGGAGTGATAAGGTATGTTTTGTCAATAAAGGTGGGTAGAGGGGGTTTGGCTAGATTTTAGGAGGATAGATCGATGAAGATGACTGCACTTAAAATCTCTTTTCCTTCTTTATTCCATACTGCAGGCTTTCCTTCTATGAGGATCCATGAGTGCTTCAAATGTTTCGAAGCAGGGATAGTTTGCGACGTTCAATTTAGAATGGATCATCATGATGCTAAAATGCTGAACTTTTCATTTCTCTTATGGATTCTCATGAATCCTCTGTTATCCCATTCGATCCTGACTCAATCAAATGAGGGTGGGGTTAGAATGGCATTTTTTAGTAAAATCTCTTTTTCATAATGTTGCAGGTGGAGTGTGTCTCAAGCATGCCAAATACTTTTGAAATGGACACATTCCAATGAAAATCCAATTCTTTGCTTGGCAAATTTACATAGGGGTATTTTGACAAAAATGGCTATGAAAAGGCATAGATATCAGCTAGAAAGTAGATGCTCCTTCTGCTTCAATAACGAATAGGATTGGTGTCATCTCTTCTTGTATTGTCCTTTAGTGCCCAAGTGGTGAAGGAACCTAATAGGATGGAATACCAATGCTTATATTCATAACAAAGATTTTTAGGAGTTATGGATGGAGTAAACAGGGAATTGGTGGTCGGAAATGAATGATTTGGAAGATGTTATGCCATGCTATATTGTGGTCTCTGTAGACATCTTGATTTTCACAGACAGAAACGATGATCTCTGCTCTAACTCACAAAACTCCAAAAATGCTTTGCTTCAACTTATTCGACCATGATTACCTATAAAGCTCAATTTCCCCACCAATCATTCACCCAAATCAACACTAAAGGCCTGTTTCTGCACAAAATTTGACAGGAAATAAAATTTTAGAGTCAATAGAAATTGACAGGAATTGAAAAGCAAGGGAAATAATTTTTCTATTGACCAAGTTTTCTGTCGTTTGTGCTTGCTCAAAAAAAAAAAGAAAACTGAAATATATATGATTGTGCTTATCAATAGATTTCCAAGAAAAGTAGATATTGTTAATCTCATAATTGTTAACTTAAAACAAAAAATTACTTCACAAAAAATTTATAATATGCAATATAGCATAGTTGTGAAGTAGATAGTTTGTCTTGTAAACATAGGCTGGCCTTTTGATAAAAAAAATTGTGGAACAATAAAAAAAATTACGGAATAATCAACTATTCCTTTTAATAAACTATCTCATGTTTACAGACAAAAAATTTAACATGGAAAAAAAATCAACAGAGGTGGAGGAGGACCTTTCAACTGGAAGTGGAGGAAGAGGACGGGTTGCATCAATAGGTTAAGGCATAGGGGAGAGGAAGACAGCTGTCGATGGTTGAGGAGGAGGAGAGTGATGGCTGCTATGTCGGAGGAGGAGACGAGGATTGTTGTGTCGGAGGTGGAGGACGATTACACTACGTTGGTGGATTTAAGGCATAGGAGAGACGAAGATCGACGCCTGCAGATTTAAGGCATAGGGGAGAGGAAGATAAGTGCCAATAGGTTAAGAAGGACAACGTGGGAGAGAAAGAGGGACAAGCAGTGAGAATCGTAGGAGAGGGAGAGACGAAACAGATCCATTGAAATCACGAGGTAAGAGGTGGAAAATAAGGGGTGGATTTAGTTTTTATACTTTAGAATCCAACGAAATTCACTTTCCATTGGTTTCATATCCAACCATGCGCACAACCATTAGGATTTCACTTAATCAATAGAAATTCACTTTTTGTCCAAATCGATTCCAATGCTTTCCAAGTACACAAACCCTGCCTGAGCCTTTTTCTCACTAAAAAGACCTTTCCCCCTAAACTAACTGTCCACCTAACTTCATGTCCTTCAAAATCCATTCAAAACAATTCAGAATTCAACAAAACCACTTCCACGTATAAGGTTACACTTTTCTCTTTCTGGAATACAATTGCACAACAAAAATGAACCACCGAGTCGTGTTCGGTGAGCCTTGCAAAACATATGTATAAACACACCTCATGAGCGTTTTGTACATGCATTTTCTTGGAATTCAGTGTACTTGCAAGCTTATATTGATTTGATCTTGACTCTCCATTTTTTATCTACAACTCTACTAAAATATCAAGACCTAACAAACTACATCTTATCCCTTAATTTCAAACCAATCTCATTCAAGAGCCTACATTCACTTGGAAACTCTTCAAATAAAAACAAATTCCATCAACGTAAACCTTAGCTAATCTCTTCCTCTTGAAACCTTCTAAGCTTCTTTTTCCACAACAACCCATCATCGTATTTTCTCCACACCAACCCACAACTCCATCACAACCTCCTCAACACCATTGACACCTACCACCACAAACAACAACTCCAAGCAGTAGTAGCACACAACCACCAGCCACCACCCATAACCCATCAACACCCACATCAAGGAGCAAGCATTGGAGCAACATCTCATAATGGGAGTGTCATTAGAGCTACAATGCTATAATCCAACAACAAGGCATACAAGAAGAGGAACAAAACAAAATCACTAGTCATATTTCAATTGCCTATTGCAGCATCGAGTAGTTTGAGCATATTTATTGTAGAAATCTGAATGACAATGGCATGCTCTATTTTGTTATACAAATGAGGATATGAGCTTCCCATGTTAAATACTTATATATTGATTGCCAAAGCTTCTGGGTGTATAATCATGTTGATATTACTCTTTTCTTTTGTGTTTGTGCTCATTTAGAACATAAAATCAAACGTCGGTTTCGTGTCGAACATCGGTGGAAACACGGTAAATTTACGGAAGTCCATGGAAATGGTAAAAAAACTTTGAATTTTGATTTAAAACTCTTGGATAAGCTAAAATAAATAATAATCTACATCTTAGACTACTTAGATCAACTTCCTCAATATGTATCACATGAAAATACAGTAGATAAACCTAATAGAAATATCTCGAAATATAAATAATACATAAAAATGCTTAATAAATATTTAAAAACAAAAAGACTCAAAAAAGTTACCTTATATATGCTTAATACCATGAAGAATGTCTTAATTGATCAAAATATTCTTCCTGTACATCAGCCATATTGTGTTCTCGATGAATTTGTTGTCGAATTTGAAACTCTCTCCAGAACACGTAGTTTTTTCAAGATATATGATTATAATATGTCTGATATTCATTGATGAAGTAGTGGTATTGTAATATTAGCAGTTGTATTAAGAATTCCATTGGTGGATATTGAGAAATTATATATACTGGTTGAGGCTGTCAAGAGATATAAGAATGACTTGAAGGACGTTCAGGTGGTTGCTCTTCATATTGTGTTGAAAGATGTGCATAATGAAATAATAAATCCATATCCCATCCAGTTTGTTCGCTTAGAACATAAAAAAATGTAGTTCTCATCCAATCGCTTTGAGTACTATAGTCTGTTTGCCCAACAGAACCACCTCCATAAGAGCTATAATTATAAAGATCTCTAGGATCATGAATACTCAAAGAGTCAAGTGAGTCTAACAAAGATCTTCTTGTATGACTGCTCTAAGAATCTTCATCTAGTTGTTGATCACGATGACCCCGTCGTCGATAATAAATTTCTTGTCGACCTCCAAGATCCTCATCTTGTGTAGCATGTATGAAGGCATCCGCCCCTGTAAATGGACTAAGTGGTTTTTGTGTCTCTCTTTGTTCTTGTGGCTCTTCTGTTGCAGGTGGGGTTACATCTCTAATGCCACCATCATCGTTGTTTGGTGGTTGTGTGTCATCATCATCATCTTTGCTACTGTCACCCCCTAAGCCTGGAGTATGTCCATGAGAGCGTCCTGATGAGCTCATGTATTCCTCTACATCAATGCCTATTTCACTAACAATTCTAGAAGATGGTCTACCTTCTTCTTCATTTAGAACTGGTTCTCCATTTTCTTGCAACCATTGACGTATAGGATCATCTTCTTCGTCCTCGTTATAAATATATGCAAGATCTATTGGATCAATGTAATCTTTTTCTTCTCCCTCTTTAATATGTTTTATTCTTAACCGCATGTTATAATACACAAATACCAAATCATTCAACCTTGCAGTGCCTAATCTGTTTCTTCTCTTTCTATGAATAAGGTTGAATGTACTCAAATTTCGTTCACAACCAGATGTTGCTGCTGTTTGAGATAAAATCTTTACAACAATATTCCTCAGATTTGGAACATCTGTTCCATTTAACATCCACCATTCACCTGAAATATGATATTTATTTATTAACTATATTATAAAATAATATTATGAAATAAAAGAAATAATATTAAAAATATTACATGGAGTCATTGTGTCACGAGAACGTATCGTATGAGGCTCTCCAAATGACATAAATTCATCTCGAAAGTACTTTAATTCATTAAGAGCTTGTATTTGGACATTGACATTGGACTTCAATTTTTTGATCACATCTTTAACTGATGCTAATAAATCAGTACGACTGTCAAGTTGATGACTGTACTGAAACCGTGATTTAAATAATATGCTACATTAACAAAAAAAACTTATTTAGCAAATAATTTTGTAATAAATGAAATATAATGATGAAAATTATGAATGTTCATGTTAAAATGCTTACCAGCTTCATGTAAAGGATGAAGAAACATGCTAAACCATCTGTCATCTATAATTTTGAGATATGTATTAGATGATCTGTATGTTGCGTCAACTACAACATCCTTCATCAATCTCATTGCCTCATATAAGAAACTCATGGTAGGCTTCTTATCACTATCCACCAATTGAAAGACCTTTGAAACTGGTGCCATAATATGTACAACTTTTCGATAATTACCCCAAAAATGTACATTATTTATAATTGAATTTACTCTCCTACCAATTAGACTTTCACTCTCGTGGCATTTGTACCACTGTGGCGAATTGAACATATACTTCAGTCCATTTCTTTTATCAATCATACTTTGGAGAGCAATATAATTTGTTGCAAATCTGATGACTCCTGGACGAATCAAATCACCACCACAACACTTGAGTGACCTCATTAAAGCTAGTAAAAAAGAATGGTTGTAAATGAAATTTGTTACAACCTTTGTATCTCTCACTGTCATTTCCACCAGCTTCGTCTTCCCAAAGTCCTTAAGTATTAAATCAATACAATAAGCTGCACATGGTGTCCAATATGTGTCATACTTTATCATAATTCTAGAGCCAGTCTTTTTAAAATTACTTCCATTATCAATCACAATCTGCACCACATTTGCTACTCCCACTTGTTTAATGATTTCTTCAATTTGCTTATATATGTACTTGTAATCTCTGATAACATCAGAAGTATCAATAGACTTCAAGAAAATTGTACGACCATCATAATAAACCATGAAGTTGATGATCTGTTTCCTTGTGGTACTTGTCCAACCATCACACATGATAATTACCACATAAACTGGCCATTGCCGTTTCAAATCATTAATATAAGTTTCTAATTCTTCCTTCTCTGCTTTAAGGTACTTGTTCATGATCTCATACTCAGTTGGTGTCTTTACTCCTGCACCTTCTTTTGCTACAACATCAAGCAATGTTGCAGATAAAGTCCCTTTGCTGTTTTTTAAGGGATAGCATTGAAGAACATATATTTAACTACAGCTTGACCGACTTTTTCTTTGACATTTCCAAACATGCCTATAATTGTTTTCTGTTTTGAGGTTTCTTTTCTAACTGTAGCTGCATCTGGATTGTCGTATCTTTGACTATATGTTCTGAACATTCCAATAATGCCTTTACCTTTATCCTTTTGTGTCATACCACTACCACTGACTGCCACTTTCCTTGTAAGTTCGAGTACTACCTGTCCTATGAAATCTTTCAATTTGCTTTCTATGCCATTCTTCATTTCTAGACTCTATTACTGATCTTCTAAACATTTCTTTTTCTTCTAAAGTTTTACAGTCTACAGGATAAATCATATCATCATCTAAATCCGATAAGGGAATAGCACCAGAAGTATCTTCATTGAAGAGAATCTTGTTGAACCTTTCTTCTCTTCTCTTTTTGTCACTTTTCTTTGCTTTAGTGTCCTTTAATAGTTCTCTCATTTGAGCAGAAACTACAAATAAACACGATTTACACTTAACTACATTACTATATCTACCAGTAAGGTGTTATTTTAATCTTGTTATTCCTCCACTCTTCATTTGCTTGTCACAATATTTACATTGTGTTTTTTGTCTATCATTGTCAATAGGATATCTATGTAACCAACCTGGATCCTCTGATTTAACTGCCTTAATATCACTAGGACCTCCACTACTTTCAGATCCTTAGGAATTTGACATTATGAAGACTGAAAACGAACCGACATTGTCATTAATTTAATGAAATAATGTATTCAAATATTTTCTGATTTTCTACATATTTTAGTGGTTTTTACAATCATTTCTGATTTTGTTTTTCAATTTTTCCTAATTTTTTAATTAATTATGAAATATTCTAATTTTTTTAAAAATCATAAAGAGTTACTAATTTATATAATTATATATCAAATTATTAACATCAAAATTTAAAATAACAAAGAAATAACATTACAAAAGGACTCTAATAAAATATCAAGTTATTACTGATTTTATAAAATTGAAATAAACAAAAGATATAACATTACAAAAGATTTAAAATATCAAGTTATTACTGATTTTATAAAATTGAAATAAACATTATTTTTTAAACTTGAAGAGTAACTATTGAAAAATTATAAAAGAAAATTTAAAATAATAAACACAACTCTGCATATAATCACATGAGTTATAACTTATAAAATAATAAACAAAATTTTACACATGAATTATTAATAACATAACATAATATAACATTTTTATAACATAACATAACATAAGTTAATAACTAATATTAATAACATATAATAACATGAATTATAGAATACCTTAATAACATAGCTTAATAACTCATAACTATTATTAGTTATTAACATCAAGATTTAAAATAATAAAGAAATAACATTACAAAAGAA